>JAHREE010000245.1:4596760-4667989 GCA_033628505.1 Tringa tobata | reverse complement strand
GGGGGGAGGAGGGGCAGGTCACACCTCTCTGGAATTTTTAGGTCTCCACAACAATGGATTTGTTTATGGCTGCTTCTGTAAATCCCCTTTGTAAACTGGATTTTTATGAGCTGTTTACCTGATTTATGTCATCACCCCCACTCTGTTGTGCTATAATACAGAAATGCTACTAATAACTTAATTCTCTGCAAATTTCTTGCTCGATATTGGTTTACATCCATCCACTTAAAAATGAGCTTACACTCTGATTTTAGTGTCTCAGTAGAGTGGTGTTGTAATAGTGTTTCACTCTTGGAATCGAGAAAAGTTCGATTTTCTGAAACCAGAAGCCCCAATTAAACGCTGTAATGGCACACAATGTGATGAGAGAACAGAGAAAAGCCACTCTGCTTACATTACAGTTTCCGCCCAAGTTATGGATTGCAGCGTCTTCCCTTGCACTGTCATTAGTGCTCATCTGATGCTGTTTTGGGGGTTAAATTGGAAGAAAGCCATTTGCTTTTACCTTCCCAAATCGGCCCACTGAAGATTTGCCCAGTGCTAATGTTAAGTCCCAGCATGAGCCTGAATGTAGAGCGCGTGGCAAGGTCTGAGTACAGGCGAGGTGGGACTGTGGGAATTCAAATTTAGACTGTTTAAACTCTCAAGGGAAATTGAGAGTGGAAGTCATAAGTCCTTCAGTTTTATGGGGTGTAATGCATGCCCATACGCAAACTTACCTAGCAGGCAAGGAGTCTGCTATTGTTAATAATTGACAGGTGACGCTCTGCAGACAGCTACAGAATCCATCGTAGCGATGACACACAAACTGACCAAAGCCCGTGCTGTGGCCTTGGTGTTGGAGGATGTTGCAGTTTGTTCGTAACCCAACATGGAAGTGTGTCCGCTCTTTGGTGAGAGCCATGCCTTCTCTGAAAAATGTGGAAGCCTGTGTAACAGCTTGCAGCAGCCGCATGAAACACTGGGAGGTCCATGTGTAATCCCTTCATGAACAGTTAGTTCTCCAGTGTTGTGCTCTGGATTAAAAGAAACAGGTCATCAAAATGCAGTGATCGCCTCTCTCTTTTGTCTGAAGCCATCTAGTATTAGCTAATAGTGGTGATGAATATAGTGTTCAGGGATAATGCTTGGTCTTCAAGCTTGAGCTGGAGACTTTCTTTAACTAGAAGGAGTCCTGGAGCAGTGCTGGAAAAGCACTGTGAGAAGGGCTAGTGATATTTGTAAGGTTTCATACCTCGTTAATATTTTATCGTCTTCATGGGTCTAAGCCTACTTTGAAGGTTGGAACTTAAACTGCTCACTTTCGTATGTGGCTCTGGTTTCAGTGTTCGAAATAAGCCATGCAAGCTTGCTCTTCTGGTTGAATCTAGTGTTAGGTACTGCATTTGTCCCAGCTAACACCATAATCTTATCCTAAAATATCTCTTTAGAAGTGGTTTTTTTGAGGTTTTGATATGAAAGACATACAACTTAGAAATCTGACTTTACAAGCAGAAATAATAGTATTAAACAAACAGCATTTAATTTGACAGCTCTACCTTATCACCCATTTTCCTGAATCTGTTTACCATATCTTAAATTTGGGAATTTGTCTTTCATTTAACCTCTTAAGTCAGTCTGTTAAGTCCAGTCTCTCATCTTCTGAGCTTCCTGGACTCTTGGAAGATTCTTGCTGTAAAATAACAGCTACTTCTGTGAGCCATAGGGGTTTTTGAGCTCCCTGAAGTTGTGGGTGATGCCGCCATGGCACGGGGAAAAGATTGTCTCGTCGTGCTTTGATAAAATCCCGTTGGGCACAAAATGGAGACTGACGTGTGGATGCTGTAAATGCGGAGGGTTGTGACTTTAAGTAGGGCCGTATTGCACTCAAGCAGTGTATAAAATGAGAAAGAGCTGCTTCTTGCATGAGTAAGCTGTATCCTGTCTCCTGAGATGTAGCAGTACTGCAGCAGCAAGAACTCTGGCGAGCAGGAGGCTGTCTGCTTTCTAACACAGAGCAGGTGCTTTAGCTTCTCCTGATTGGATGGCTGGGTCATGCCATAACATCAGGTGGTTTTCTGGTTTGGTTGAATAAATCTGTATTCATTATAGCAGTTGAAACGGACTTTTGCCTTTTTTGACCGTGTGAGTCAAGTTTCTGGAGCTGGAAGATACCTGTTAACTGGTAGAAATTTTTTTCTAAGAAGCAGTGTATTACTGTTGTAGTGCATATGCACTGTATTTGGAAGATGTGCAGAATGGCTTTTTTCTATACAATTTAATTGAGAGTAGATTTTGCCTTGATGTCATCCTTTTTTTTTTTTTTGATTTGTGTGGCACCTCAGTAGTGTAACACTACTGATCTGCTGAGACACTGAGTCAGTCTTACTGTCCAACCTGAAGCATCTGAACACATGTTTAAGTCTGAAGAGATAAAATTTCGGTGGAGCAGCAGTGAATTTCTTTCAGGATACCAGTGCAGCTCTCCGTACTAGGGAAAACTTTTCCTGTGCTGGTCTACTAGCTTTTTAACCAGTTTGCAGTCAGCAAGGGAGAGCAAGCTTTGCATGCCTCATTGGTTACTGCTTGATCTTGAGCACGTGATGATGATTAACAGCTGTGCAGTGTGGTTAACAGTATGCTTAATTTACATACTCAACTATAGGAGAACTTTTGGATGTGTGCTGCAAAGCACAGCTCGGGTTTAGTATTCTACTGGGGTAACTGCCTTACCTGGCCCTGCCACATAAAAAGCAAGTCCAGTGCTTGGCCTGTTGTTTTGGAGAGTGTTTTTCTACTTTTCAGCAGGTATTGGAGAGGGAAGGGTCACAGCAGTCCTGGCTGTTAGAGGAAGTGCTTAAATTGTGTAGGCTGTTAGAAATTAGTATGTTGTTTTAGTTTCACTGGACAGCAGTGTTCTGTGCTTCTCAGTTTTAGACAATAGCTTAATTTAAGCTGGAAGGAAGGGTGTGAGAGAAGGAGCGCGAGGAGAAATTCTGAATTTTATCTTTGAATGTGTGATTTTATTCCTTTGAAAACCAGGGAATACAACTTAGTAACTTTTTTTTTTTATTCCTTTAAACTAGAATCCTGCAATTGCTGACATCTACACTGAGCATGCCCATCAGGTTGTAGTTGCCAAGTATGCTCCCAGCGGATTCTACATAGCGTCTGGAGGTAAAGTATCAGTGCTCATGGGGTATGTGGACAGGGCTGTTAAAGTGCTTGGTGCAAAACTTACTGGCAAAATGGAGTAATAATGCTTCACGTTCGTGTACAGAATATACATGGTGAATGTGATATGCTTCAGTGGAATTGCTTATACATGCCCGAGGGAGGAATGATTTCTGTAGTAGTTCCTCTAACCTCTTCCTCAAGCAGTGAGTTCAGTGACACACGTGGTCTCCTTAAATTCTATTATTTAAATCAAAAAGAACCTGGAAATGAACTTGAAATACTTACTGTGAAGCGTTAAAGAGAGCAAATCTTAGTGTAATGAAGACTTGTGTACATGCAACAGAATGAAAAGTTATTTCTAAAATACAAGATTTGTTTCTCTTTGTTAAAAAACTTTGATACTTTGAGGGTGAGGGAGGGATTCTAGAAGAGTGTATACTCCTTTCTGCTCCCTCCTCCTTTTTTGTTGGCCAAACTTGGCAAGGCTTGGTATGACTTTTCTTACATTTGTAACCTGAACTAAAGCTTTCCTTGGTGGGTTAGCCGGCAAAGAGGCTGATTCTCAGTTTCCCTGTAATTTGTGTGAGTCAATAGTCTGAGAAAGGATAACATGAATTTCTACAGCATGAATCTTGTGGATTGTTAGTGGAAATGGCAGTGGTTTTGATGACTTAAAAATAACTAAACAAACCCCTTTTAATATAAGCTTGCTTCAAATAATCGGTCTTTTTTGGGGGGAGGATTGGTATACAGTTGAAGAATATTGATAAATACAATATTATAACTTCAATTTCTTAAAAATATTTGCAGTTAATATGTATTTTTTTTTAAGTCTGCTTGCCATTGTCAATTAGAAACACTTCAGAAGTAATGTGCCCAAATACATAAATACTTTAGGTAATATACCTGACAATAAAACATTCTGAGTACAAGCTCCTTAGAAAGGGACTCTTGCGTCTTAGTAGAATGGGAGTTTCTCTCTCAACAATTCAAAGAGAGCAATAATTTTTAAAATGTTCAGTCCTTCTTGGTTTCCTGCATATCAGAAAGCTGCATTAGAATATGTGTCTTTTGAGTACTGGAGAACCTTTAAGAACACTGAGAGCACAGCTTCCCCCCTCCTTTCTCCATCCACCCCCAATCAGTCTGAAGGGAACCAGAGCCAGGATTTTCTTGGCTCCGTCTTGTGTGTAGACCATATGTCAAATAGAATACCTTCTTAAAATCCAGTTTGCATTCTTTATTCTACAGTCTTGGTGCTCTAGGTTTGTGCTGTACTTAACCCTCAGAATAACCATCTATTTTGTGTTCTTGTAGCCTCGTAGATTTCTTAGTCCTCTGCAAAGGAACAGTCATATATGCCTGATCTGTGAAGGAGTTTTTCATTAATGATTAGCTTAAGGAAGCTTCTTGCTTTTAGGGCACTGTTCATTTGACTTTTTTCAGAAGTCATCTGTCACATCTCCAAATAAATGAGTCTAGTCTGCAATATTTCCCTTAAAAAGTGTCTTCTGTATGTCATTTATAAATAGTTTTGTGATACTGCTGAGCATGGGGTCTGAAGATAGTATCAGCCTCTTTAAGCTGTTTCTAAGTATAACATGTAAGATTCCTTTCTCTATCTATAAATCTGCATTAGCTATGCAACCTGCATTAATACTTCATGTGCTTGATGAGACAGACCTTTGGCAATATGCTTTGTGGCTTTTATGGGAATTTCTCTTGCTGCAGTCATAACAGATGTAGTAATGGAAGATACCACAAAAGCTATATGAGTCTTGCCTATTAATAGATGGAGCAAATAATTAGATTTTGATGTCCACAATAAAATTCTGCCTCAATAACAAATTATCTCTGTAAAATGAAGGAATCTGCATCTGTCCTTTTAGCAGAAGTGGAGAAGGTGATCAGGCCCCAAAGATACAGGGCTGCTGTATGTTTAAATTGCACTGTAAAGATGCATCAGTAAATGGTGAACAGAACTCAGAAACGTTCTGCTGAGGTGAAAGGTATATATGTCAGCACGTAGTTTATTCTAAAACAGTGGCTTTTATGAAGGGTCCAATACGTACAGAATTTGCTGTGTGGGTTTCATTGGAGATGTGTAAACCTGTCTTCGTGTAGAACAGTTCCTCTGGTTGTAGTGCTGCACCACAGTAATTGCTCTGAACGGGAACAAGCTCTAGGGCTGTGTAATGCTGAGAGGACCAAGGACGTGGTGACCGAGGAAGCTTTCATTATATTAAGTCTTAAATTGTTATGGCGTGTGCTGTGTCTGCTGCTTGTAACATTACAATTTTTGAATATTCTGTGGATTCCTTTGTAGTTTTCCAGACAGTGCAGGTATCCACAGCCAACACTTAGTGTGTATGTTTATCTGTACAGAAAAAGTATGCCAATGAGTGTGTGTGAGTTGAGTTCAATGGGCAGAAATCTCTTTGTATGTTTACACAAATACCAGGTATTTGTATGCAGAATGGGTTTGCTTTGAAGATACAAAGAAGCTGAGGTATGAGTTTTAGTGCATTTAGTGCAGTTTTAGTGTTTAGGTTTTCTTTTATTTTGTCCAGTACAGATACTTAACACAAACTGGCTGATAACACAGTTCCTACCCTATTGCTGTGCAATTTTTTCATGTCTCTGTTTGCAAAAGTTGTCTCCATGTGTTGTATTTATTGCTGCATGTCTTGAACCTTAGTATCTGGCTAGAAGCATAATTCAGTGAAATGGATGTAGTCTTCAGCATTCCTAAATCAAGTGATTTGTAGTAATTGTAATAGGGTAAGATAATAGGTCCCTAGTACAAGTGTTCAGTGTAGCTGAAAATCTGTATCCTGGCAGATTGCTGAGTCATGTGACTGAGTCATACTGGAACAACAATAGTGATATTCTATTTTATTATGGCAGATGTCTCTGGAAAGCTGAGAATCTGGGATACTACGCAGAAGGAACACCTACTGAAGTATGAGTATCAGCCGTTTGCAGGAAAAATAAAGGACCTTGCCTGGACTGAAGACAGCAAGAGAATTGCTGTGGTTGGAGAAGGAAGGGAAAAGTGAGTAATTCTTTTGTGTACGTGTGCGTGTGTATATATATATACACATACATAGATATACTGTAAACCTCTGTATTCTAACAAAGCAGGTTCTATGCAGAAAGCCTTTAATTCTTCAGGGGAAGAAAGTTATGGCTTGTTCTCTCTTTAGACGTAAAGTTGTGCTGTTCTGCAGCAGAATTCTTTATGCAGTATTTAACAGCTGTAAAACTACTTGGAAAATACAGTTTATGTTAGAATTGCTCAGTTCAAAAAATTGTGTAGGTCTTGCTTGGATTTTAGAGATAGGTATTACATTCAGTGATAGCTGTTCAGTCCATCTTCTAGTGGAATTTTTTTGCGTGTCTAATTTTGATAGAGTAGGAAGGGAGAGCCACAAGACTATTCTCCCTCTTCTTTCACCCCTCCCAAATCAAGAGGACGTGATTGAATAAGAGTAAAAAAAATAAAGAAAAAATTGTATCTGAATTTTCTCCCTCAGCAACACGCCCATATTTTTGGGCCTTATTATGGTAATGAAAAAAATAACAACCGGTTGTCCTTATCTGACTAAATGAGCTGCCTGTTACAGTCAGGTTTGTGTCCTTTGATGTTTGAAGACTGACAGATCTTTAAGGCAGAGTCTAGACCAGTAGTCTTAAGCCTAAAGATCTGAAAAAGATAGTGTCATCCTATTCCCTGTGCTATTTTCTAATGGCAATCATGTACTGTGTCCTGATACTTAAAAGAGATTCTTTGTCTTCCCTCACTCCCTCCATTCTGACCTGCCTGTGGGTAGTTACTGTGTAAATTTGTTCTCCTACTTCAAAAACTGCTGGTTTCCTGTTAGGTGGATGCACTTTCAGTCTAGAATTTTGCTGAAGTGATTCTGTAGAATTGCTTTTTAATACTCTGGCAGGTTAATACCACTGTATTGATTATACTGACTTTTTTAAAGGGAATTTAAAGTAAGAATTGACAAAAATGCTGTTACAACTCTTCTTTAAACCTTTGAATAATAAGTTGTAAAAGCTATGGTACCCAATCTAGGCTAAACAATCAGATAAATGATCCAGTGTCATTGTTATCCTAGCTTTCTGCTTTCTGTGCAGTGACTGGGCAGACAGGATAACCTACTGCTTGCTTTTATTAACCAACAGACACAATGAAGTCTATCTTTTGAATCTCTGCATTTTAGAAGCTTTGTACGTAAAACTTGGTTGTCTGTCCCCTTCAGCAAATGTCTCCTGTGGAAGATTAGATTGTCTCTCCAGCAAGATCTCAAATAGCCTTCAGGGAACTATGATGCGCTCGCATGAGATTAGCGAGATGACCTAATTTCTTTTCTTTGAGTGCACTCAAATCTGCGTTTGCAGATTGTCAAGGAGTTAATTTACGTGTAACTTTTTATGGATTGTAGTTACTGTGTGCTTTTCTAACTAGGTTTGGAGCAGTGTTCCTGTGGGATAGTGGTTCTTCTGTTGGCGAGATTACTGGGCACAACAAAGTGATCAATAGCGTGGACATTAAACAAACGAGACCATATCGTCTGGCAACTGGCAGCGATGACAACTGCGCTGCTTTCTTCGAGGGACCGCCGTTCAAGTTCAAGTTTACAATAAGTGTGAGTTTTCAGTTTAGATGGAGCTCTGTTAAACTGTGCAGCAAGTTGACTAAAAGCTTTCTAGCAAGCTTGCAGTTCTTGTCACAACTAGCTGTTATAACAGAAGTTCTTAGCTCCCCCTTTGAGGCATAATTGGTGTCAAGTGGCTTTCTCAAACCCGTATATGGGAGTAACTGAAGGTTTGTCTCAAATAAATGGTTGGTTAAGAAGAAAACCTGAAGCCTTTTTCCAGGTTTTTTTTTTTTGGCTTTTTATCCTGTTCCTCTTGTAAGTAGAGTATTTCATTGGCCTTACTGATGATTTCTGAGCTCTGCTTCCCAGTGCAGACATGCACAGAACTTAATATCCTCCAAGGTGCTTGATTCAAGGAAAGTGGTGGTGTGAATGGAATTTTCCAATCTGCCTAACAGTGCTCAAACCTGAAATCCCAGAGCAGCTTAGAAAGGGTGAGTGTAGGTGTTTGAAAACATAACTGATTTCTACAACAACTACATTCCTTTTCACTTTTTTTATTTATTCTACTAGTTAAAATCTCATGTAAATGAATCAAAACCTGGAACTATCACATTTAAAACATTGTTACTTGATATCAAAGAAAATAAAGCCAGCCAAAAGCATCTGCAACTGTTTCTGATGGCAGAAGACATGTCTGTTCCCTAAAAAAAACACTGTTGCAGAGATACCAGGTGTTAGTGCAATAGAAAGTGTTTAGTTCTTTATTTTTAAAAACACACTAGCATGCCTTTTTATTTTCATAAGTATGTGCTTTGAGTAGTCTTCATACACTGAGTTTAGTAAGGACTCCATATCAGTCCTAGAAAAGGAATTGTTTTGAGCTCTGCAATCCAATGAAATGATGTAGTTGCCTAATATATTTCTGAACTTAAGTTGATACTTGCATTTTGCTAAGCTGGTTCTTTTGGAACTCTGAAGTCTGAATTGCTTACCAGTGCTGCTTAGACTGGTGTATGATGCAGTCTTCCTTTTAAAGTGATATTTGAGTTCATATATGGGATTCTGATACAAGCTGTTATATGGTTTAGATTAAACCTTGAAGTATCATCAGGAAAAAAACAGCCTATAGTTAAAGAAAGTAGGTTAGAACCTGCCTTTCATAATACTAAAAATAGTCTCCCAAATCTCTTTGCATGGGAGCTTTGGCCTCATTGTGGTGCTTCCCTATTTAACCCGTGTTTTCTAGTTAGCATGGTTTGAATAGTCTCCTACTTGGAAATAGTCTATTTGGGGAGCATACATCAGTCTTGCCTGGTTACTTCACAGAGCTACCACTGATGCAGTCTCCCAGAAATGGAATTCCAGTAAGAGAATAATTTATTCTTCATGACTGTGCTTTTTACAATAAGAGTACTTTATTCTCCTTCTGTGTATAAAACCCATGCAATGAAGCAAGAGTCAAAATCTGGAGAAGGTTGCAGAAGAGTTTAGTGACCGGAGGGGAAGAATCCCATGCTTGCATCTAGGCTGCAGCTGAAGGGTTTTTCCCTACCTATCCCTGAAACTGGGTTACTCATTCACCTGGTATTGTGCGAAGTTGTTTGCCGTATTGATGCCACGGTTTCTTTCTTCCCTGGACTGTTATTGATCCCCATGATCCCCTTCAGATAGAGGCTAGACTTGCTCCATAGCAATTCTCTACAGTAGGCATCTCCTGCACAGCTAAGCTATGGCTCACATGTAAGAGAACTGGATTCTCTTCTATGTAAAAAGATCTGTTCTTATTTTCTGTCCTGATTTTTCCCTTTTTTCCTACAGGACCATACACGGTTTGTGAACTGTGTGAGATTTTCTCCTGATGGGAACAGATTTGCTACAGCTAGCGCAGATGGCCAGGTAAAAACCAAGGAACTCTTTTTGTAGTGATTTCAGCATGAGAAGATTTTTGGTTTTGTGCATTTTGGGAAATGGGTTAGTATTGTAAAATCCATGTTGCTTCTTTTTTCATGCGAAGAAATGATTTGCTTAAACTTTTAAGTATCCTTCTACAAAGCTGTAACAGCTGATGTCAACCAGACTATTCTCACTCAGCTTTTTTCCCCATTCTATCTCTCTAGCATATTACTTCTACTACAGGTTACATTTGCAGGAACGTATTAGACTTTTGGAATATGTATGTCCTTGTTATGCTCCTGAGAAATCTGGCTGAAATACTGAACTCATAGATAGCAACCCAGCTCCATGTTGACTCCCTGCTGATAAGGGCAGGTTTGACAATGATGCTGTTACCAGAGGTATCTCCTCCTTCTCAGAAGGCAGGTTCCCATGACTGCAGTGCTAAGCAGCTGCCATCACAGCAGGACTCAAAAGTGTAGCATCTTCCAGAATTTCAAATGTCAGGATCCAGTGTACAGAGTGGGTTACTGTGATTATGTACAATTGTAATCTCATTTGTTTAGTCTTAAATGCAAGAATAGTCATGCCTCTTCTTCAAAAACCCAGTGTTTGATAAACTTGCAAGCATGGCATGTAACAAAAGAATGATCTGTGCAGTGCTAGTGTTTCAGGTCTTGGGTTTTTTCTGTTACTGCTTTTTCCCTTAAGTTATATGTCTGTGTGCTCTCTTAAGATTTTTGTCTACGATGGGAAGACTGGAGAGAAAGTGTGTGCTCTTGGTGGAGGCAAAGCTCATGATGGAGGTATTTATGCTGTAAGTATCACTTCATTTGTGCAAATGGTCTGTAGCATTTCATTACCAAGTTCATGACCTGTGAAGTTTTGCAATAATAAATGCATTTACTATCGTATGGTGACATTTGTTTTTACAGATTAGTTGGAGCCCTGACAGTAGTCAGTTGCTTTCTGCTTCTGGAGATAAAACTGCTAAAATCTGGGATGTTGGTGCTAATTCTATTGTCAGTACTTTTAATATGGGATCAAACGTGCTGGATCAGCAGCTGGGTTGCTTGTGGCAGAAAGACCATTTACTGAGTATCTCCCTGTCTGGTTATATCAATTATTTGGACAAGAATAATCCAAATAAGCCTTTACGCGTCATAAAGGTAGGTTAAACTTCTGTTGTTGCTCTAGTTTATGCAATAAATGACTTGGTGATTGACATTGTCTAGATGGAATAGTAACTACTGAGAGAGTTTTGTTCGCTTAGAATTGTCAGGCAAGCTCTGTGTGACTGACTCTTGCAAGTCACATGAATCAAGAAGTTAAAATGTTAGATGCGTGATACTGTGCTCTCTGCAAATACACAGACTGATTTTGGTTTCAATTAAGGTTATTATCAACTTACCTTTCATAGCAGCTTGTTAGTGTTCTTGGGATCAGAAAAGAAATACGGCATGGATAGAAAACTACCAGTGATGCTTTATTCTACCAGAGCTAGTATGTTGTGAACAAGGTGACTAGGGTTACTGTGCAATTGAGCTTTAATTTGAGGAATTAAAGAGTTCGCTGACACAGCACTCTCACGGGAACTTATATTTTTACATGAACTGGAAACAGACGTCCCAGATTCTTGCTATTGCTGCTGTAATTCTGGCAGTTGGTGTGGGTACATGACCATATTTAGTCCTCTTCCCTGAATCATAAAGTGCCCAAAAAGCAAACTTGTTTGATGAAAAGGCCATGAAAGTATTTTGGCCCAGCAGGCTAATAAGGATATTCGTGGTGCCTATTCCTTTTCTTCAAGGAGTAGTACATGGGCATAGCAATGCTGCAACAGTTAGATGACTGTACCATTTATTAATAATTTGTATCCTGGGTGACTTTTAGTGCTTGTGAATAAAATGGCATGTTATTTTCTGGATAACCTATAATTACTCTCAAATAAGTTTGATTTATGTATGTGTCAAGATGAAAAATTGCCCATCAATAATTATTATTTGTATCCCATTCACAGGGTCATAGTAAATCAATTCAGTGTCTTACAGTGCATAAAAACGGTGGAAAGTCCTATATTTACTCTGGAAGTAATGATGGTCATATTAATATCCTTTGAATTATAGTGATATTTGTTCTAGCATTATAGTCTGAGTGCTCATTGCCGGGGCGGGGGGGGAAGCTTTGGCAAAGACAAAAACTTAGGTTTATTGGACACAAGTGAATATTTTATGTCTGAAGAAGTTTATTTTGCTTTTCCCTAACTTGCCTTTTTTTACTGGTTGTCTGCTAAATATAAGCCAGTTCTTAATTTCCAGTTGTCACTTCTTTGTGGTAGATAGATTGTTAGTCTTCTATAGCTTTCTGTGTGTTGTCATACATGCAAAATATGTATTGCTCTCTCCTGCTGTGACATGCAGTAGATCTTAGCGTGTGTTGAAAGTTATGTATCTTGTTTTTCAGGTGTTCAGGACAAGTAAGATAAACTCTTACTGACCTATCTCTGACCCATTAACATGCATTTTCTCTTCTCGTAGTTGTGTTTTTAAGGTGTATGAAGGTGTGTTTTGGAAGTTCTGTGACATATTGATTGTGTTCTTTATTTGATATCGCAAATGTCATCAGACTTTGTAACTACTGGAGAGAACTTACACTTCTCCTGAGACTCTGTTTCAGTCCTCTTGGTTTCTGGAGCAAAACACTGGGAGTGCAGCCTGGTTCCCGAAGGGCATTTTAAAGGGTGAGGTTGGGATGTGTTCAGCTAAAAGACTGTTGGCTTTTCTTCAGTGTTCTGAAGCTTATAAATCAGTCCTTCATCCTGCTTGCTGTGATGCATTAAAAGGGTGTCATATTGGCATAAACTTACAAATCTAGAACTTGTTTCTTTACAAACCTGTAGTGTAGTATTAACAGTTCAAAGTGATATTAACATATAACATCAGGGAAAGCCAGTGTTGCAGGACTTCTACTGATAATTCTTTAAAAAGTTATTTCCTAATCTCAGCCCTAATGCTAATTGTTCCAGTATTTGCTACTGGTTTTGGTAGGTCATTTAGCTCATTACAGAACGCCAGAGGTTCATTTAATACATCTATTGAGGGTGTGAGGTTGGTTGAACCCTGGTACAGGTTGCCCAGGGAGCTTATAGAGTCTCCATCCCTGGAGATACTCAAAACCCCACATAACGGGCAGCCTGTTGTAGCTGACACTGATTTGAGCAGTGGGTTGGAATAAA
This sequence comes from Tringa tobata, assembly GCA_033628505.1. Classification (NCBI taxonomy): domain Eukaryota; kingdom Metazoa; phylum Chordata; class Aves; order Charadriiformes; family Scolopacidae; genus Tringa; species Tringa tobata. The sequence goes on along the minus strand of JAHREE010000245.1, from coordinate 4,655,092 downwards.
CAGTCTCAAGGGGTCCCTTCTAACCTATTCTGTCAGTTATTTAACTTTTTATGATGCTGTATCTGACTGCACCAGTATCTTCAAATGATCCTTAATTCTATTATGCACATTATTGGGATTCTGAAACTGGAGAAAATGATGGCTTTTCTGGGAAAGGCCATACAAACCAGGTTTCTAGAATGGCAGTAGATGAAATGGATCAGCTGGTCACCTGCAGTATGGATGACACTGTGCGCTATACCAACCTCAGCAAGAGGGACTACAGGTCAGTTAAAATGTTGCCTTTTATTGTAGTATTACAACCCTAACGATTTTGCAGCAAGAGTTTTGTTGATTTGCATGGTAAAGGATTTTATGCTGCAATTTACTCAGGTTTTAAGTTGCCATGGAAACTGTAGAAATGATTGCTGTACCAACCTTGCATTTTTCTGTGACAAGAAGAAATGCATCCCAGACTTACCCGTTTGTCTTGTCCCTTCCACAGGTTACATAGACATCTACCTTGTATTGGGTGGTTTAGTTAGGGAACTGTGTGAAGAGTGCCTGGTTTATGACCCATAAATACCCAGGAATACTGATGATAAATGTGGTTAGGAGTGGTGGGACACAGCTGTTTCACATTCACAATTGAAGCAGAAAAACTTAAAAGAATCTATTAAGATCACCTAATTAGTTTTAAAAGATTAGACTCTGGTGTAGTAATGTTGACTTTCACTTCAAAGGTGTACTACCTAATGAAGGTGCTAATGCTTTAAGCATTAAACAGAAGGAAACTTTGCAGATTATTTAAAAATAATGATCAAGAACATGCATAATTTAGTGGGTGATTATTTGAATAAGCGTGGAATAATTTTTTTTCTGCTTTGTCCCTCTTTCTCCACCTTGGCATGTCTTATTCCAGTGGCCAGGATGCTGTGAAAATGGATGTTCAACCAAAATGTTTAGCTGTGGGTCCTGGTGGTTATACTGTAGTTCTGTGCATTGGACAAGTAAGTATTAACTGCTGGGTTATCAACGCAATTGTTCTGTTAATAATGCTGTGGATGGTAACTTGGTGGTTATGTGGAGCATAATTAAGCAGGATATTGATAGGCTTGTCCCTTTGCATCCTGTACCAATTTGAGTCTTATGTATACGTTTAAATTTCACATGGTCCCTCCTGTGGCTGCATCTGAACTTGTTATCAGTGCAGCTTTGTGCTGGAAGGCTGCACCAGTCTGAATCGTGCTGTTGCCAGATCTGTTCAGTGATGAGGTTTTGGGGAAAGGATGTCTGTCTGCTGCATTTTTTGAAATTTTTTGGTTTTTTGCAACTAATCAATTAACTGATGGGTGTTGTGCAGCATGGGTAGCTCTAGCTTGCTTGCCAAGTAGTAGCCACATCATGCAAAACCAGAGAGATTGTAGCAGGTTTACCTTGTATCAAAGCATGCTTACCTTCTAATGATTCATGCCTTCTATACGGATGCTGATTTTATGCTTTGGATTTGCAATACTGTTGTCCAAACATATTTCCCATGTGAGTTATAATTCCAGTTGTCCATAGTAATAGAACTGGATAGGAAATAACCCTTGCAAGTTAATACTGCAGTATTAACTTGTTGCTAATTTGGTCTTTAACAGTGAATAGCATTGCTAAAAATACTCTTTTGTCCATGTTTCTTTCATGCTTAAACCAAATGAGGCGAAGCTGAAGGCACCAGAGCATGCCCTGCACTGCCTAATTTAGAGCACATAAGTACTAGTCACTGCACATCAGCATTTCTTTCGTCTATTTTTTTTTTTTTAAGGAAGAAGAAACTATTCCTTTAAGCTCAGAATATATTAAACTTCTGAGCAATCAGAGTGGATTTGTATTCATGACTTAGCAACGTGGCTTAGTCATGGTTTTGTATTAGGCACCTTGAAGAAGGGTCTTAGTTTCTGGTTTTCTATTGACAGATTGTCTTGATGAAAGATAAGAAAAAATGTTTTGCAATCGACGACCTCGGCTATGAGCCAGAAGCTGTAGCCATTCACCCTGGAGGAGGTACAGCAGCAGTGGGAGGAGCGGTAAGGTGGCGCTTCCTGAAACTGTACTGCTTTGAAGGCTGGAACTAGTAACAGAAGCATTTAATACCAGTAGGTGTGTTGTGTTGAGAAGTAGGTAGGCAGCAGTTTGTACCAGCAGCAGTATGGTAACAAATGATCTCTGTGTAGCTGGTATTCCTGGGCTTTCATTCCCTGGGTTCTCCCACCCTTGTAACCAAATGTCTGTTTCTTTTTGGGTTTTTTTTTGTTTTTTTTTTTTATCTTGTATTTGCTGTTTCTAAATAGTCAGATTGGTTTTACCCAGTGTATGTTTAAAGCAGGCAAATTCTAGAAATTGGGTCCATATTCTAGACTTGTTGGATTGTAGCCAGCATCATTGACATAATTATTTCTTAAAATAAGCACTACCAGATAAAACTGATGCAAAAAGTTCCAGAAACTCAGTAAGCCTTCCTCTTTCTATTGTAAAGTGATTTTTGTACCTTCCCCCCTTCTTCACTGTTAATTTGCAGGATGGGAATGTCCGTTTGTATTCAATCCAAGGAACATCTTTGAAAAGTGATGAGAAGTCTTTGGAAGCTAAAGGTCCTGTTACTGACCTGGCATATTCTCACGATGGTGCCTTTCTTGCAGTCTGTGATGCAAACAAAGTTGTCACTGTCTTTAGTGTCACCGATGGCTATGCGGTAAGAGACGTTGTAGCAGGAGTTAGGTTTGTTTAAAAACAAATTGAAGGGCATCTTAGGTCTAAATAACGATTAAATATAACGAAGCTGGTGAGACTTAATTGGTAAATCATTGATGTGTATTTGGTGTTCCTGTGACTGTCTGTTTACCTGGTATTTTGAGTTAGTATTGCTTTTCACAGCAGCTTATGTGAAGCCTCCAGATCGTAAGGATAGGTGAGGAAATGTACAGCACAGGTTGGCAAACCCATCTAGTGACAAGCATGTAGTTAAATGGAGGAGGGGTTGGACTTCCACAGGCTAGCAAGAGTTAAATGCAAAAAATTGCAAAGCATGCAGGTTCCTTATTCGCGTCAGCTGAATCACTGGTGTTGGGTTTTTTAAAGGAGAAAAAAGTCAAAAAAATATATGCATGCATGTTACAGAATTTGTGTGCTTTTCTGTAAAATGCACAAGAGTGCAGGCTCATTTTGATAAGAATCATGCTGTACAATAAAATTTAATGAAGAAGATAAAGCAGACTTGGCAATAAAATTCTGCTGGCTGTGGCATAACAGTTCCATGGTAAGAACTAAGCAATGAAAGGGATACATTAGTGCAGGGAATCTTGCTTTATCCTTCAATCTCTGATGTCTTTTCAGCAAGAACCAGAAAGTGGGCAATTTCCACTTTTCAGCTGAGCGGTTGATACATGTGTCAGGCTGCAAAGTCATTAAGCTTTGACTGAAACCACACTGAAGTAAAAAATACAGGATGGCATTCCACAAAAACGTTCCATTTTCTAAGAAAAATTGAATTAATTTTGCTTTTAGAAACATCTGTGGGGTTGTTTTAAAAGCCTCTAAGCAAGAAGTTACTTGATGCACAAGCACTTTACAGATCCAGATTTCATAGGAAAACTCTTAGAATTTTTTACAGAAGGGTTGGATTTTGTTGGCCTGAGAAGCGTTAAATAAATAGTGTAGTTTTAGGACATCCATCTACATCCATCTGCACCTAAAGATGTACATTGTGATGCTACACATTAAATGCCAGTGATTTGATGAAATGTCTTAAACTAATGAAATAACACTGTATCTCTGACTTTCAAATAGGAACATAATGTCTTTTATGGACACCATGCAAAAATTGTTTGTATTGCCTGGTCACCAGACAATGAACACTTTGCTTCTGGAGGCATGGACATGATGGTATATGTTTGGAACGTAAGTGATCCGGAGACCAGAGTCAAGATACCAGGTATGTTTCCTTCAAAATCTTACTTTTAAGAGTTACTAGTTGTTCTTGAAACCCAGTGCAGCAGTATCTATTTCCTAGAGGTAATGGTAAACAGGCTTTGAACGTTCCCAAACTATTTTTGCCTTTATGTTAATCTCTCTCTAGCTCCAATAGCCAGAACTCTTCTGTTACGTTATTTTGTAGTCACTTTTAATGTGCGCTACTAGTATTTCATGCAGCTGCAAAGCACACTTGGAATCTGTGGTGAAGCTATTTTGTCAGCCTGGCCTTCCTAATTCCTTCCTGTTGTTTTGCACTGCCGTACAGATGCTCACAGACTGCACCATGTAAGCGGCTTGGCGTGGTTGGATGAACATACTCTGGTAACGACATCCCATGATGCTTCTGTCAAAGAGTGGTCTATCTCCTACAACTGAAATAAGCCCTCTGTTTGGAAGGACCTAATCAGGGACTAGAACTACTGCAGTGGAACATAGCATTTCTCTTAAAGAATCTGTATTGGCCTCTGGGTCTGCTATCATGTCCTCGTACCTTTACAGGGTGTTCATATCTGTAATTAAATGTACTTTGAAAGCTTTAGCCAGTAACAGTTTGCACATGAAAAGCACTTAAATTATGTCTGGAGCTTAACCTTTGTGCTGAACATTCCAGAGGCAACAGCTGAGCAAGTTGGTGTGAAAGAATCAGGTGTGAAAGATTCAGACTCAATCAGTTGTTCTTTTCTAACCAAGAAACGTGGGACTGTACAACATGAGAGTAATACTTCTCATTTTTTCTAATTACAGAACATTTCTGTACTAACGGTCATAGTAAGAGTATTTAGTTGTGATCTGAAACCAATCGAGCTGTGTGCAGCTACTGTATATTGCTTTGCTTCTCTGTACTGCACCAAACTGTTGCCTCAGACTTTCTCCTCCAGATAACAAAATGGGGTACATACATAATAAACTTTTTATGTATTTCATGTCAAAGCTTTGTGGTTTATTTTAAGGTGGAAGTGTGGGGTTTTGATGTACTTACTGTTGTGGGTATAATGTTTACAAATAATCGTTGTGGCAACTTCTTGCTTCAGAAACACATTTGTTACTTTCATGGATTAAGAATGTCTGGTCATTTCAATGTCAGAAAAAAATCATTCTGTTTAAAAGATTAAAGATATTTTCTGTTTGAAGGAGGAGAAGCATGTTATTGTTTTAAAAAAATAATGCAGTACTTCTGCCACCTTTTCAAAAATACAGGAATTAAAGTGGAGTATTGTAATGACTTGAAGTGATTTTTGAGAAGATAGTGTTTGCTGAGTTTTATGCCTTTGCATGTGCAGAACGGTTGCATGGAAGCTGTTATCTAATGCAAACAGATCATGATCTTGTGTTTAGTTCCCTTCTCACACTCTACAGCACATGTAAGTGATTTGCAGCTAGCAGTCCAACAAGGTTGGAGGACACTGATGTAAAGCAGTAGGAAGATTTGTTACCATCTCTAGTGGCCAAAAAAAATTGTTGCTGTCCAGAACTTTGGAAGACTTTCTAAAAAAAACGTTTTCTTTTTTTTTTTTCTGCTGAAAGAGAAACAACCACCACCACCCCTCCAGTGCTCTTTGGTTTTTATTAAGCTTTCCTTTCTGTGTGGATTTGTGTTTTTTCTTTTTTTTACCAATCATATTTCTAATGACACTAATTATACAGCAAATAAAATGCTTTTGCTGCTTCTCACACTGTGGACCATTGCTCAATTGCTGAAAAAAATTGCCTGTCAAAAATGACTTGGTGAAAACATCCTTTTAAAAGGAAAAATGTTGATTTCTTTTTAGGAGCGGTGATCAGATGTCTTCTGGCATGCAAACCAACATACATATTAGAACAGTTGATGTAGGTTTTATCTAAGAAGCAGAATATTTTGCATCATATTTCTTCGTGCTTACTGCATCTCTCCATTAGTAATTTTGCAAGTCTCTTAATTAACAATGCAAGGACAAGAGGAAGTTTTGAAAAAGAGGCATGTTTGAAAGTAGGCATAAGATCCACAGGAACGTGATTTCTTGATGTCTGGCCCCAAAAACTCGTTCTGCTATTGTTGTTGGGCCAGTCCCTCTGCAACTCATCCATTGTTCCCCTACTCTGATCTGGAAGAGATGCTATTGAATCTGCTCAGTGGGTTCTTCTTGTAGTTGGATCCCTGTCATTTGAGGAATGATAAAGGAGGGGGAAAGTTATGCAGATGTCTATGGGCAAAGAACAGAATTCACTGGCAAATCTCGCTTTTTTGTAAGATAGGGCCCTGCTACTGAAATGCGAGGCTTTTTTGAGGGAAAAGGCGTAATTTCCTGAAGCTGCCTGCTGCTACAAGCTGATTCTTTCCTGCACCATGCCTGAAAGGTGATGTGTAGGACAAGGTATTTTTTGGTGCCTGGAAGACCTTGTAATGCCGCTCATGCGGAATGCCCCTTAGCTAGAAACCCTGTATTATGGCTTGTTTAGATGCCTGCCTGTGGAGGTGGCTGCTCGTGCTTCAGCTTCCATTGGATTTGTTTACTGGCATTTGGCCTGAGCTTTTAATTCCTTAAGGACTAATACGGTCTTTGTTGTTGGATAGCAAACTCTGATTACAAAACCGAGGAGACGTTCTGTTGGAGCAAAGGTTCTAGCACAGGCTGATTGTTGATCCAGCAGAGGCAGATCACAAACTGAGTGGAAGGAGCCCAGTTGTGCTGTTCTGAATTGGGCCCCTGTGTTACTTGTATTTGCCCCAGGCTGAAAAAGCCTTGAGATAAACTCAAAAGTCAAGAAATGGTGTTGGGACAGGAGCCCCAAGCTACGGCATAGAGTCATACAATGGTTAGAGTTGGAAGGGACCTTAAAGATCATCTAGTTCCAACCCCCCTGCCATGGGCAGGGACACCTCCACTAGAGCAGGTTGCTTAAAGCCCCATCCAGCCTGGCCTTGAACGCCTCCAGGGCTGGGGCATCCACAATTTCTCTGGGCAACCTGTTCCAGTGCCTCACCACCCCCACAGTACAGAATTTCTTCTTAATATCCAATCTAAATCTCCCCTCTTCCAATTTAAAACCTTTGTAATCTCAGTCTTTATAATCTCAGTTGCACCCTAAGGTTGGGTTTTGTTTCACTGAGCCTTCCACTGATAACTCAAAATACCAGGTGTATCATGTTTTTGTTTGGTTTGTGGTTTTTGTTTTTTTTTCTAAAGTGGCAACAAATACTGAGTTCTTACTTGGCTGTATAAATCAAAAGACCTTTTCCAAAGAGAATGCAGACCTTTCTGGAGATAGCTACATGGAAGTAGAGCATTGCTGACTTTAAGCGTTCTCCTCAACAGTCCTCTTTGGTCTGAAGACTGTAGGCTGTCAGCCTCTGCAAAACACTGGGGGTAGCCATTCACTGTCAGGGTGACCGTAAAATGGGTGTGTAGGAATGGAAGCTGTTCCCTCCGTTGGACAAATTGTGATTGTTTCAGCCATCACTTTTCTTTCCAGTTCTCTGTGAGCCCTCTTCTGCCTGTGATGAGAGCCTGGAGATGGCAGCTGGTGGCAGGCAACTCTTAGTACAAGCTATTGACCCCTTGGCCTGCTCTGGAACAGAGAAACAGCAGAAATAGACTGGATGGACTTCCATGAGGTCCTGATTTCCATGATCCCCAAAGCCTGTTCTTCAGCAGTACTGTACAGATTGTGGTGGCCTCAGAAGGAAATATGTGAGATATTTGACATGAATATGAAATCAGGCGGTAAGTGGGAATGCAAATTAAAAAAACCCCAACGCAACAAAAAAACCTCAGCTCCTTAGGTGTTACTATATTAAGAGTTGTGAGTATTTTAATGCTAGTTCAAGATGCCCTACCCAAGCATGGCTCTTCAAGCCCCATTACTTTTAAAGGTTTCTGTTTCAAGCATGAACATACTTCTGAGCTGTAGCTGGCAGTTACTGGAAAGCAGGTTTCACTTCACTGTGACTGGCAGCTCGCCTGCTTTACAGTGAAAATGCAGCTTAATTAGGCCAGGAATAGATTTGGAGCACTAACGTGACCTGTAATTCCTCACAAGGCTGTATTGCGGGGGTTCTTCTCCACTCCCCCTTTAGCAGTGTGATTTAATCTGGGTTGCCTGTTCCATTTCTGCCACGCTTGTACAGGACATTGGCCTTCCAAGAAGCTGGTCTATACTGCCAGCCAGAAACTAGCAGCAGCTGTTCTGTGGAATATCATCAGCAAATCCTAAATGAGGTCTTTAATAGGTAAATAGAAAGGTAAAGGACACCAGAAATCCATTTGGAGATGGAAATGTTTGTTTGTTCTGTGGAAAGTTGGGCACATGATGGAATTATGGACAGACCCACAACAGATGTTCTGGCACCTCTGTTCCTCTGCTAAATGCTTTTGCTCTTAACCATTAGAGCTTCTCCGAGTGAAAGTAACTGCCTGAAAATCTTATTTACATTAATATTTTTCTGAAGCAAACTGCCAAAGTTGTGGGATCTTTCAAGCTGGAATTGAATTTTTTAAAGCTACATTTCTAAGCAGAGAATCCAAGAATTTCTCCTAATGCACGTGTTAACGTGTCACTGCAGATAGTGTTTCACAGCTGTGGCACAAGAAGGATTTGCTGATCAAACCTTTTCCCTAGGATAAATTTAGCCCTGGCTGTCTCCGCAATGAAAGTATACTGAGGAGAAAAAGGTGCCTTCCTTGTGCCCAGGAGTGGAATGATGCAGTCAACTGCCTGGGCTGAGAACAAGTCACGAGTTCTCATATATACAGTAGATGCTTGTGCTAAGGGTGCAAAGCTCCCCGGAGAGGCTTGGGAATGAAACTGAGCAGTGAAAGAATGATAGAGTATCTCAAGCTGGAAGGCACCCATAGGGATAATCAAGTCCAACTCCCTGCTCCTCACAGGACTAAACTGTAGGACTAAGGGCACTGTCCAGGTGCTTCTTGAACTCTGAGGGTCTTGGTGCTGTGACCGCTTGGTGCACGCACCTGGGGAGCCTGTTCCAGGGACCAACCACCCACTCGGTGAAGAACCTTTTCTTAATGTCCAACCTGAACTTCCTCTGCCACAGCTTCATTCCATTTCCTTGTGTCCTGTTGTTGGTCACTGGAGAAAGATCAGCACCTCCACCTCTGCTGCCCCCCACCCTCCCTGAGGTAGTTACAGACTGTGGTGAATAAATGCATGTCTTTGCATACTAAAAGCAGTTCATTTGAAATACCAATGTTTTTACTGACAGGAATGAAATGAGTTACCCCAATTCATGGACGTGTTGATGGAAGGGACCCTGAAGATCCTCTTCATACCTCCATCTAGTCTAATTTTGTGTATGAAGCAGGGCTATGAGCAATACCAGACCAGGTCAGCTGTGTTTTGTTTTCTAGCCAAGTTGTAGAAAACTTAAAAGGATGGAAAATATGCAGCCTCTTTGAGTAATGTGTTCCAGCCAAGTTTTCCTGATGTCCAAGCTGAGGCTCCCAAACTGTATTGAGTAGCCACTTGTCCCTCGTTTATATTTTCTGTTACTAACAGGAGGAGGTTGAACACTATGGCCTTGCTGTTGTCCCCCTGGGGTACTTCCTCAGTTACCTGCTGGCCACCAGTTGGCTGTTAAGTTGTTGATTGCTGCTCTCAGCCTGGTGTTCCATTCCTCCAGCCCACTTACCTCAGCTTCTAAGGGAGACTGCTGTGGGAGGAGGTGTCCACATTCCAGATGTGCCACATTCCCTCCTTCACCTCATCTGCATTGCTATCAGTAGTGGGATGCACAGCTATCAAGTGGTCAAGTGTGGGTCACCTGTGGCAAATCTGTGTTGGCTGCTTCTTTGTTCTGCAAGTATTTAAGATTAAATTCCGATGGGAAGTGCTCCTCCATCCCTCTGGGGACTGCAGTGGAAGCCACCTAGCCCCTGCTCCCTGGGTCTTCCTTTTATTCAAAGTTGCAGCAGTGTGGGGGGTACATCAGCCTTTTCCCAGTCATCAGGGCCCTCCCATGATAAATGTGATTTTTTTCATGCATGATAGATAACCTATCTTGTAATTGCATTAGCCAACTATTTCAACAGCTCTGGGTGGTTCCCATCACAGCCCTATGGACTTGAATGCATCCAGTTTTTAGGTAGACCCTAACATTGGTTCCTCCTGGTGGCTGTCCCTCTCCTCTTCAGCACATGCTGGCGCACACAGAGGTCTGGGAGCAGACCTGTCTGTGAACACCATGGCCAAAAAGCGTTTAGTACTTGAGCTTTTTCTGTCACCTGGTGCCAGGTTATTGTTTCCCCTGTTTAACAACAGGCCCCCTGCATTTTCTTGAAAAATTCAAGAGAAAAAACTGTACTGTGCACTGTTACAAGTATCTGAAGCACCACCGTGTTTCTCTATTAAAGCAGAGACAGTAGAAGAAGCTTTATTTTTTGTGGCCTAGTTGTGCGAGACTTGCAGGAAATATATTGAATTTGAGGAATATGCCTCACTTTCAAACTCATTGTGAATTTACCGTCTTTATTTCAGAAAGATTCAATCATGTAGCTGTAAGAACAATTGCATCCTGATGAGAGGAGATCTGTGGATTGCTGTTGGTTCGTGAAGTTCTACAGTTCGTGGTTGACACCAGCTCTCTGTAAGCCAAGCTGAGAGAGACACACACGAAATACAAGCCCATTTTTTCCCGTTCTATAGGTTAGCTGGCAGCTACGTATAAACTGCCTGTGTAGCCCCGAGCATCTGCCGTAGGGTTATTTCCTGTGGGTTCAGGCCAGCCAGCCCACACTGGGCAGTCAGGCCTTACCTGTCTGTGATTTAAACTAGTCAGTTCTGATTTCCCTTAGAGAAAGATAAAAATTGGAAGCGTGGGTGGTTTATCTCTGACACCAAAAGGGATTTCTTCTTGGAGACCCAGAACTGTTTGTCGTTCCCCATTGCCTGCTCCGCGTGATTGCTGGCAAGTCTATTCCGCATGAGCAAATGAGTCACCCCCATTTACCAGGCCCTGAAAACGTGGCTTATCAGCATCATTCAGGCTGGGTCGTCAGAGGGTCTGGCTACCTGAGAGCCACTCAACATGTCAGCCAGGTCTCAGTGTTTGCCTGTTGATTTGCTTTGCTCCCTAAAGCCTGAAAGTGTTAAAAAGGGAAGAGTCCCCGCAGGGTAGCAAGGGGGCAATATTTAGGCCAAATAAATATTAACGGGTGTCTATGCTGTGATTCACATCCTCTGAAGACAGGCCAGAAATGATACAGATTTCTGGATTGGCATAAACCAACTGCATCCTGGGCTGCATCAAAAGAAGCGTGGCCAGCAGGTCCGGGGAGGTGATTCTGCCCCTCTCTCTGCTCTGGTGAGACCCCACCTGGAGTACTGCCTCCAGCTCTGGAGCCCTCAGCACAGGACCCTTCTGGGTCCGGTGGTGGGCCATGAAGATGATTAGAGGGCTGGAGCACCTCTGCTGTGAGGACAGGCTGAGGGAGTTGGGGTTGTTCAGCCTGGAGAAGAGAAGGAGAAGGCTCCAGGGAGCCTGATAGCCCTTATAAGCCCTTTTGAGTACCTAAAGGGGGCCTACGGGAGAGATGAAGAGGGACATTTTATCAGGGAGTGGAGCAATAGGATGAGGAGTAATAGTTTTACACTGAAAGAGTGGAGATTTAGATTAGATATTAGGAAGAAATTCTTTACTATGAGGGTGGTGAAACACTGGAACAGGTTGCCCAGAGAAGCTGTGGATGCCTCAGCCCTGGAGGTGTTCACGGCCAGGCTGGATGGGGCTTTGAGCAACCTGGTCTGGTGGGAGGTGTCCCTGCCCATAGCAGGGGGGTTGGAACCTGATGATCTTTAAGGTCCCTTCCAACTCTAACCATTCTGTGATTCTATGACAAGGCAGGGGTAGTGGTTTCAGGGTGGGGAAATCATGTGGGAAGGGAGCTGCAGCCAAAGAAGTTAAACTGTAAGGTACTTAGACACAGTCTCTCTACAGGTTTCTCAACAGCATCTATTTGGAGGTGAAAAACAGTCCCTTCTGCTGAATAGTTTTGATAATCTTCATGGAGAATCCACTTCCAAGCAGTTAAAAACCAAAATCTTTAGTGCATGCAGCAGACCAAGCCGTGCCTCTGTTTACAACTGCAGGAACACCTACATCATGTAAACATGTAAAATAGAAGTATCAAGGTAAGGAAGAGGTTAAGAACCCACCTATTCAGATCATACATATATATTTGATACTTTTTGGATTTAGACATTAAGAATGAAAATAATGCCTATAAATGTCAAAAAATGGCTAACTAGTAGTTATATCTTTGCAACAAGTTTTTACCACATTCTAGGATACGGTTTGGCCACCAGCACTGCCCTGTGCAAAGGGGAGTGATATTTAAATAAAGGTTTAAAGGGGAATAAAGGATTAAAGAACATTTTTATCATCACACGTGGTAATCTGGTGGGTGTATACCTCAGGCTGCTGGATGGAAGGCCGGCAGTGCTGGTGGGAGAGGCGCTGGGTGCCAGGTTTGACCCAGGAGTGAGGGACATGCCGGGGGAGAGGTGGATGTGGCTGCGGTGACCTGCCGGGACAAGGCTCCAGCACCAGGTGGCAGAGCAGCACTGCCAAGCACATCTCCCTCGCCGGCTTTCCCCACTGTTTTCAGCCCAGTGTCCCATCCAGAACTGACACCTTGAAATTATTTCTGCTTGGGAAATGGTTTACCTGTTGCCGTGTGTGACTGTGTCCTGCAGCACAGACGGTAACAACGGGAGTTCACAGCCCCGGCTAAACCCAGCTCGCATCTTGGTTGGGTCCATACGTGCTACCCAGGTCCCTTCTGCTGCTGTCCATCTACCCAACGCTGTCAGCGTGCAAGGTCCCACAGAACAGGGCAGTGTCTCTAAAGGGGGAAGAAGACCGTTTGACAAGGAGGTGATAGTGAGCACGTCATGACAGACCAGCATATCACCGTGCCAGCAAAGATGGTTCTTTGTATTACGTACAGTATAGAAAAGGGCCGTTAAGGGGGCTAGAACATAAGCAGGTAAAAAAAAATGAAGAGATTAAAAAGTAACTAGTATCAGAAATATGCGTTCATAAATTTTTACTATATCTATATGCCTATGTTTAAGGGGAAGTCTGTAACAATCTTTTCCTTACAAGAGCAGAGAGAGGTGATGCCTGATCAAACGTGAATCAAAGACAAGGTGATGGATGAGTCTTCAGTTCACGAGGCAGGAGGGAGGAGCTGATGGGAGAAGATGGGTGCACTGGAGCTTTGGCACCCGTGGCCGCTGTAGGGGTTGAACAGTGCTAAGAGAATCAATGAGGTGTTTGATCAGATAAGGAAAACTCAAAGCTGAAAACAGAGGAGGTTTGTAATGTGGCTTTGGTGCTGGAGGAAAATATGAACAAACAAGTCCTTATTTATCAGGGGACCAGATCACATATGATTCACCAGCAAAACAAGTTAGATCAATTCCTCTTTATTGTGGTCAGCATAACTTGATTAATCAATGTCTAGGTTAACAGACTTGATGAGAGCAGAAGGAAAATCTGCAGTGGATAACAAGGCAGCAAAATCAATTACACAAAGAGCTGGAACTGGAGGGAGTTGCTGACCCTACCCTGATAACCTTGAATTCATGGAGAACGTCACAGCTGGACTGTGCAAGAGTCAATGACCAGCTGAGCCAACAAAGGACTGATAGGAAGGAAAGGTCTTTCAAGGTGGTTAGACAGAGGAGCGCTATTGGGTTTTGCGAGGAGCCTGCTCCAGTGAACTGGTTTGGTCATGCTGCAGAGCCAGTCCTGCAGTGACAACGTGGGCAGGGCCCCAGGAGCGATGAGGGATGTGCCACCAGCAGATTGCTTGAGGAGCACGGGGATAGCACCTAAGCCAGAAGACAACACCTGACCTGATTTAGGCAGCATAGCCATCTACAGGCTTCTTGGTCATGCAAATATGCCATAAAAACTCCGAAGCACAACAGTCCTGCTACACGGGAGATGATTGACAAAATTGAGGCTTGCCCAGTGCTTGTCCAATATAGAAGTACCATTTAACCCTTCGTGCTCTCTTTCTCACAGATGGTTAGAGCCACCAAGGAAGAGGCAGAGGTTCCACACACATAGTCTCCTTTGATAATGTTATTAGTTTATCCTCTCACATGCAGCATTTCTGGGAGGGCAGAGGAGAGAAGCTGACCACCATCAGTGATTCCAGCCACCATCTCAGTGTCCTCCCAGAACAGTTACTTTTACTCAAAGAATACACATGGACCTACAGATCATCTTGGGCTGGAGGTCATCTCTCTTAGCAGCAGCTTCCAGGTCTGCTCTTCGTCTCCAGCCTCTTTTCAAGGATCCTTCTCATAACAGCTTATGACTCCAGGAATTCTCCTGTTTGCTCACCTCTGAGTCAAGGGGACTCCTCTGTGCCTGTTTACAGGATACCAAAAAAGAAATGAGACCAAAGATCCACACTGGACACAAACAAATTCAGATGAGTTGGGTTGTCAAGGTCAAGGTCAAGAGAGCACAGTCAGGCACCATGATGGACCATGTAACAGCATGATTTCCATGTCTAGTGTGAACAAGGCTCAGTGTCACAGCAGCTGGCTGAACAGCAAGAAGGAAGGTTTCCAACTGGCCCTGCTCAGCCCAGGGCACCCTGGTCCCTGGAGAACGTGCTTGTGGGATGGGGATGGGAGCGGGTGGGCTGTGTCTGCCCTCACCAGAACTGAGCACACTCAGTGGAGACATTGGGAGAGCCAGAAGTGCACAGGAGACCTCACGCGGAGAACAGTGAGGTGCTGCAGGGTGTTCACCTGGGGACAGAAGGAGACAGTTTTCTCATACATTCAGAGGAGACGTGTAGAGTTGGCTGGATTTCTTTACAAGTCTTTTTCATCCCACCTTTTCCAGAGGATGAAAGTTTCTTCATGTGGAAGTCCGTAGTTCTAATTTGTGTTATAACCTAGAGTCAAAGGTCTTTCCATGTGCCAGCAGTGCACATTTTCAGGAAGAAGCACAGGCAGTTGCATTTTTGAGTCGTGTTCCTGTCATAACAACTGGGATTGGGGTGCAGGTTTTGTACAATCTGAGTTTTGAATATCTTACCTGGCACTTATGTTTTTCCAGCAAAAGTCATTGGGAGCTTGAAGGGGCACCTGTATCATCAACTGGTATCAGCTCCCATGATTTCAGCCATTAATGAGTTCAAGGGTTTTTACCATTTCTTCTCAACAGTGGCCAATCTGCAGAGAACAGACATCATGGCACACTCACAGGGACAAGTGGCTGAAAGAGAGCTTTTTTTTAATAGCAAGTAGAAGAAAAACTCCATCTCAGCCAAAGAGACTGCTCTGTTTTCTCCAAGATGTTCTTGTATTTTATTTGATGAGGTTTCCAACACTGACAATGATAAGAATCTGCTATTTTTTGCCAGGCCCTAGTCAGATCATGGCTTTCGATTAGTGTATCTTTGAAGAGGACCTCCCTAAGATCAGCCTTCCAGACCAAAATTCAGGTCTCTGCTTCTAAAATATTTCTGCTAGATGCCTGTTTTATCCCTTACTCAGATCAGGTGTATGACTGGGCATCCGTGTGGCTGCTCCACCAAGAGAAACAAGCCAGCCAGCCAGCACTCACTAGCTCCTATGTGACCTTTTGGTTCCCAGAGGGTCTTAGCCTGTCATCAAGAGGTCCTGCTAGACCTTTGGAAATGCTGTCCTGAGACAGAAGGTACTTAGTTTAAACTCTTCAGTTCACAGCATCTCTTCCCTTGGGAGAGTGTCTGACTGACTGACCGATACACCCTCTTCCATAAGATACCAGATGGACAGCACAGATCACCCCGTTTCTGTTCCAAAGGTCAGGAACTACCACCAGGTTTATGAAAGGAAAGCCTGAGATAAAGTACACCATGTGCTCTCACTGTTGTTTTTTCCCAGAACCATGGAGAGTTTAGTGGAATGCAGCATCCACCCAGAACTGCTGGAGAGTTCACGGATATCACTTTTATGGGCTAATCCTATTTTTAACATCTTTTCTTTCTGACTGACAATATGAGAAAACATAAGACTGGCTCTGAGTGATTATTTACAGATTGGTGAGTTTGCTTGCCAGGTATCCTCTGCATTATTGCTTTCAAGCCACTATATGTACCTTGGCATTAAACATATATAAATATTAACCTCTGTGACATCAGCATTATACATTAAGCAACGATACTGCAGTACTGGGGTTTAGGATACAGGTGAAAACCACTTACTGAAATAAATTAAGTTCTACCAAGTGTTTTTAACTTTTTGGATGTCTTTAAGGAAAAGAAAAGCAAGTTTGGATAACGGGAATCTGAGTGTCAAAGAAAATATCTCCTAGGAGTGGTTTTCTAAATGGTGCCAGATTCTGATAGATATAATAGATACTCTTTTTGAATATTAACATGTCTGTCTGTTTTGACATTGGGTTGTGAAGTTCATGTTAAATCATTTAACTTTAGATTATTAGATTATGATGGCAGCATAAAAATGCTATGCTTCTGAGAGGGATTAATATATAAATCATAATTGTCTTAATTCAACCCACAGTGGTTTGATTTCTCCGTAAAAAGTAGGACCTTAAAGAAATAGTTCCTTGAAGAGGTAAATTAAGTTGTATTTGGGTTACTCTTTTAGGTGGAAGTCAATAGCTTAAAATTCTTCAGCTGTAAAATCCTTCTCTTTACTATGACCTAGACAAACCCTGTAACGACAACAATGCACCTTGGTATGCATACTGTAACACTTTTTTAAAATTGGAATTCTATACTTAAAAATCTTCTTCCTGTATTTTTACATGAGTTTTTCCATTATTGGCTAATGCATGACATATCAAATGCCTAGGTGATGTGTCTTCATGACCAGCAGGATGCTGGTGCAGTATGTATTGTTGAAAGTAAGTAGAACTGGTTTGCACTATTTATTTAGCCGTTTAACTCCTGGTTTTGCTCTATTGCCTGTCTCATTTTTCATTAGTACTTGCCCTTTCAATATGGAAAGAGATCCCAAATGTCCGCCAGCAATCACGTTATGAGAATTTGGGGCCTTTAGGGAGGTGCTGACAGCATGCCTGCCTCCCATTCGCAGCACGAGAGGTCTCAAATGGCTTTGGTAGAAGAGGATCCTCAAGTCACTCAGCACCAGTGTATTTTTCTGCTGAGTCACACACGTGCCAGCCTCAGGAGCACGGCAGCATTGGTACTCTGCCAGTAGGGTGCTTTGCCAAAATTGTGTTCTGGAGAGTATATGTAGTCATTCATCAAGCCCAATTGACAATATCCTGATGATTTAGACAGGTTTATTTGACTACAGAAGAGAGTTGTTTCTTTGCGTGCTGTAGGCAGAACAATTTCCTGTTTGCTGTTCAACACAATCGCATAGTTTCCACGTCTCTTTTGCAACCCGTACCATCACGTTACACCTAAGATAACACCTACATTATAACCATTGCTACATGCCAGAAGGTTTTATGGGAGAGTTGTACTTGATGTTATTTTGCTGTTACCTTATTTAACACAGTGCCATCGCAGTACTCTTTTTTTCTCATAAATTGTATCATTTCTTTTCTTAGGCAAGAAAAGGCTTCCCCTGTCATTTATTACCTGAGAAGGTGGTAATGTGTCATGCTAAAAAAATTGCTAAAGGAAACAATTCCGGCCACTCTTCTGTGGGTTGTAGTTTGCTTCCCAGTGACCCCTGGTGAGACAGCCCCCTGTGTGGCATATTTCACCAACATTAAGGTCAGAAGGAACTATTAGATCATCACATTTGGCCTGATGCATATCAAAGGCATTTAAATTTCACCCAGGAATGTCTTACTTGTTACATATTAAGTTTTCTGGTGATAAAACTACACTATTTTCTGGTGCTTAACAAGATTGACCCCTCCCCCAGCAGAAGGACTATTTTAGTGCTTTTGCCAGGAAGAAGAAATCTGGAGGTCAAAGACCCTATGACTGCATACACACTGTAAAATAAAGCAGGGCCAGCTACATATGACAAGATAAAGTGGGGTCAAAGTGGAACAGGTTACTCATCTCCGCACCACATAGTGCTTGGATTTGTGTCTCTCCCCAGCATTATTATTTCTGGGCTCCTAGGACAGAATTTTGAGTTCAACGTGCTTGTAATAATATAAGTGCTGTGTTGCAACCCATCAGGGGCATAGCTTGATAACATGACATGACCTGGGTGTGTTGCATGCCTTCAAGAGTCACCTGTGGGTGCAAAGTCTGCTGGGCTAATGTTGGAGGGCTGTGTAGGGTGGAGAAGCCAAACCTGGCACAGTTCTGTCCATAATGCCTATTGGGAATGGTCCTTGCAGCCTGCTGTCTACCAGATTATTGTCTCATAGTGACAATATGGAACAGAACTGGAACAGAACAAAACCATGCCAGATGCTGACAGTCAGTACAGTGCTTTATGTTGCTGTCTCTCTCTGTTATTTAGCTGCGTACCCACTGCTTGAACCTGTGTCAAGCGGTGGCTCTGATTTGGGAAGAAGGTGATTCCACCCTAGGTTAAGAACCAGTACAGAAATGGGACCTAGAGTCCCAAAGCCAGTAAGAAGATCTGGCACATCTTTTCACCGTGGACTCATGAATCCATGAAGAAGTCATATGCTTTCCTGGAAGACATATATGCAAGTTTTTCATTGACTAAAGATAGATTTTCTTTTAATAGTAAGTTTTCTTAATATATGAAAAATGGCTGATGACAGAGTAATTCTGTCTTTTCCCATTAGAAACATCAACACTAAATGGAAGGACTAACCTCCCGCCGGGGGCATCCTCGCCCCGCCCTAACCTACTTAAACATCACTGGAGATTCCTCGAGTCTGTAACAAACTGCTAGACAAGGAACTGTCTGGATGAATAATCCCATGAGATACCAGAAAATCCTCATTTCAATCAAGTTATATTGACAAAAAACTGAAGGAACACAGTCATTGATCAAGCAAAAACACAAAGGCAACATTTTATTTGTTTCTATTTCCTCATGCTCTCTTCACTGTGGCTTTGCCACAGCCATTAAAACTACTCGATGTTTTACAATAATCATTCTCTTTTAATATGTGCAATATCCATACAGAATCACAAAATAGTTGAGGTTGGAAGGGACCTCTGAAGGTCATCTTGTCCAAACCCGCTGCTCAAGCAGGGCCATGTAGATGCCCAGAACTCTGTCTAGATCATGTCTAGACATCATAACAGTGGCATAAATATTTCCTCCTAACACTCATGCATGACTTTAAGTTCTAATTTCATCATTAGCTCTTTGTAAAAGCAAACTTTTCCCTTTCATCATCCTCAGCTGAGATCTTTGAGTATCTTTGAGTAAGAAGCATAACTACAGCGGCACTGACCTTGGGAGTCCATGTACTCCTTCATTCCATGTTAGAGAAACCAAACAGAATATTTACCTATTGGTGGAGCATTGTTTGCTTTTTAAAAATTATTTTCATAAAATATTTTAAATTCTTTTATCTGGGAAAACAATTTTGGAAATATGTCTAACATAGTTGAGATTGGTCTTCCTGAATCTGCTGGTTCCATGAAAAACCGTTCACAAACTGCGAACTGCCTTTTGGCATCCTGACAATACAGTCTACCAGACTGTTTGGTCTTTCTTTTCTGATAATTTTTAAAGACCTACTTTGCCAATATGTCCTAAATTCCCCAATTCAAATTCAGCTCCGGTTTGATTCGTGACAGCCCCTCAGCACAAAACATCTGTGCTCTAATCAAAACTGTAAACTAGGAGCAAGTCAATAAAATTTAATCTTTAAGTATCTAACAGGGGTGCTGCCTGTGACCGTGTTATTCATTAAAAAGGGAGGGATTTTTCCTTCTGAAGAATTAGCCATGCTACTGCATATGTCAGCCTTCCTGGCCTTCTCATGTACTCAAGGTGCAGATTTCAACCCAGTTTGCTGTGTCTTAGATTATGAAATGTTTCTCAGAATGGGCCTTGAATACTGAACATGAGAAAGAAGTTAAATGCAAGAATCCTTTCCCGACAGAATCAGAGATGATATCCCCTCCACTGCTTGGTGGCCAAGCAGGACAGAGTAGTGCACTGGTCCCTGATGCCCCAATCACTGCACAAGCCCAGGTGTCTTGTTTAACACATTTTAAAATAGCTGTTTGGAGTCCTGCTGTCACTATTATGAACACAGCTCACACAGCCCTTAATGAAAATAATTACCTGGGTATAACAAGAAATAACACCGAAAAGTGCTTCTCTAGAGCAAACCAGGCTCCTTGTCCATGTGTGCAGTTTGGTTTTCACCTGTCTCAAAGACATAACAGCAGTGTACAGCTTTGAGGTCTTACCTGTGAACAAACAGCAACAGAATTCTGAAGCAAGGGAAAGATATGGCATCTTTGAGCAACCATGGCACAGCAAGGTTAAGACAAGTATTGAGGTGAAATATGTGGTGGCAATGCCAAGCCAGGTTAAAAAGGGTCATTGATTTTGCAACAGAGGTGCCCTTTGCAAGTAGGTCGAGAGAGTAGGCATTAGCCTCAACCCATCCCAATTCCTGTAGCATGACCTTCATCTGCAAGGGACTCGTAACAATAATCAACTGTTAAATGAAAAACATGACAGTAAGAGCTACAGTTTTAAAAATTTAGACTTTTTATCATTAAACAATAATTACAACTCTTGTACATTGTTTAGTGCATCGATATGTTATAGCATATAACATAAGTTATAACTTATTGCCATGATCAGCCCAAGACTGTCCCTAGTAAGATATAAGACAAGATGTAAAGGTTTGGAACAGGCCACTTTATTGCCTGTGCAATTAAATCACACCCACTATAACATTTTTGGTTCAATGATTAAGCTTTTGCTAAATACTGCTGAGGCCTTATCCTAGGTATGACTAAAGGATACCTACTCCACTTTCTGTTTCCCTTTTTAAAGAAAAATCAGCACAAATCAGCACAAATTTTGAGCCTTTTTAGACAGGAGTACAAACTTCAGCAATTTTGAAGTTCTGCTCCTAATCAGGGAACATCACCGGCACCTTTAGAGATTACACGCAGCTGCAGCTGGCATTTGCCTGTGTATTTAGAACGTGTCATTATTCCTAAAATCTGTGAGAAAGGAGTGAACTGGCACATGTAATGTCATACCTTGCTATCGTATAAACTTCAGCCTCTGTACTTGACTAGACCCACCTCTGTCCTCTCACTTGGTGCTGACATAGGGGATTGTATTGGAAAACTGATGAATTGCAGAAATTCTCTGCACCTTCCTAGCATAAGTTCTCCAGTAAAACATCTGGAGTCAGATGCCCCTTTACCTCTGACTGACACTGAAATGGCTGACACCTCTACAAAGGAACCCTGAACCCAAAGAGATATCCTTTCTGGGCAAAAGACGGTTGTTTTATTTTTTGAGGGATCTTTTAACCAAGCACCTTAAATGACACTTTCTTTCCTCCAAGCAAATAACTGTTCCTATAAGGGTAGGCAAGGAATCTTCTGAAACCTACCTCCTTCCTTCCCATCTGAGCTGATAAGCTCTTTAGGGAGGGAGAGAAGGTGTTTCTGGAAGCCCGTGGAGGAAGCCAGCTGTCTGCAGAAACAAGCCTCTACTATACAGCATTTTAAAATATATAAATGTATATGGTTTTATGACAGCAAGACAGCTGTAAAACTCCATGAATAACTTGTGTCAAATTAATTGTTAGCTCAAATGGGTTTGTTGGGTTTTTTTATGTTTTCATCCGTGTTAACGCTGTCCTGAACTTTAAAGGTTCTGCTTAACTGAGTTTAGCAAAACCAGAGGCAGATAAACTCCAAACTTGCAGTTTATTGAGTTCCTTTCCCACTGCTTTTCAAATTGAGCTGAAAGATTGTGTTTTATCCGAAATGTAAAAACAGATGCAGAAGCCATTATGTAACTGATGCCGTTAACAAAATATCCAGTGGTTTCAGTAGGCCCAGGATGCGTATCAAGTAATCTGATTTTCATTCATTTGTATTTCATTATCCATCACAAATCATAGAATCGCAAACCCGATGTCCTGCTGCTCTAGATATTGTACAAATGCAAAAGATCTCTTCACTTTTTTGTCTTTCTCTCTCCAGAAATGCACCTCATAATTATAGGTAAAACACACACCTACGCAAAAGAGAACTCAGTGTCGCATGACTCAGAGCTGTAAGTGACAGCCGGGCCCATGTTTACACTCAGGTGAATACCTTGGTGTTAGGAAACTCAGATTTTATTTAACAAGTTCTGCAAGTGCATTCAAGGTGAAAAATGGGGTCCGGTTCCAGTTATTTTGGAGCCTGCTCCAAATACTCCTTGAGTCTTACTAGGCATGTGCCTGGAGCGCTGTAGTGCCAAGCATGGACGACTGAGCTGCCTCAGGTGCACAAAGGAGAAAGGCCCCATTGGCTCAGTGCTCCCCCAGGGTGGAGAAGAGGGTGGGCAGGCCACCTGGTGTGCTTCCTGCCATGGAGAAATACCCAAGGAGACACCAGTGGCACACAGAGCCTGCCACCATTTTGTCCGGCCACGTTCTCTCTCATAGAGGGAAAGCCACGTCAGGATACTCCACAGAAGGCCTGCTCTAAAAGGGAGATTTGAAACGTAAAACAGCTCAAAGGCCCTCATTTTCTAGAAGATTGTTCAAATTAACTAACAATAGATATGAGGTCAAACTCAGCCTTTGAACTGCCGAAAGCTGTGACAAGAGCACTTCCTTGCAGAGCTGAGTCCTAGAGCACTTCACTTGGAGAACCGTAAGGAAGCCCTATCATACAGTATTTGATGTGAGGGTAGATTTAATCTTTACTAATGAGTCAACAGGGGTTTCACTAGAAGACTGTACATTGAACTAATATGTTCCCAGCTTCAGCATCCATGTTTCCTGGCCAGCAGCACTCAATTTTGAGGTCCTGTGATTAAATCTGACCCTCCGATTCTCTGGAAATTGCCTACTCGTGTCGCTGCTCAGCCTTGTCGGTGCAGTGTCTGTCACCGAGACAATATTCCTCATCTCCTTCACAGAGGATACGGACAGCCCTACACTAACATCATACTATGTCAACATTTGTCCTCTTTTAACGTTACTTTTAATATTTAAAGTGTAATTTTCATTTAATGCAAATTAGAACCCAGTGAAGCATGCAAACTTTAACTAAATGTGAACTCATGGAAATACTTCCTTGTTGAGCATCTGAGCAAAGAAGATTTGTATTTCATGTTCACACCAAAAAATAATTCTAATTTTATGTGTTCTCCTAGTCTTTTTATTTTAATTCTGTGTTCTCTTTCATTCAAATGTTTCTCTTTATAGGATGGCTTACAACAGACTTTCACTTTGATATATGCCAATTCACTGGCCTGACTCAGGCCAGACTAAAGAATGTCACTAACTTATTTTGTTTCCAGTGTTATCTGGCATTTTCTTGAATGTTCGAGATATTCTGATGTTAAAAACAGAAGGGAGCCCATACTGAAAGTTCAGGACAATGCAAATGTCATTAGATTGATAGGAGGTGTGTCAGATCTCTAAGGAGTTTGCATATATCGCATACGTCTGTGCCAGCAAACAGACAAAAAATAACTTAGGCAGGAAGTCATTTGCTGCCTCTGCCTCTTGGCTGTTATAGCCATTTTAGCATCAGCAAATTTCTCCTTCCTGGTGCTGAAACTTTTCTTATGTATCAGAGAGATCAGTCTCTGCAGAAGTGAATCAATATAGCGGTGACTGCTGATCTGATTGCTTACAGACCCTGTGCTTGTTCATCGCCTCTGGCTTTTATGGAAAAATTTGAACATATTTGTTTTTTCTGCTTCTGGAAAGAAAAGTTCCCTGCAGTCTCTCTGGGCTATTTAGGAATGGCTTCTTCAAATAATGGTGGTTCCTTACACACTTAGGTCTGGTGCTGAGACCTTCAGGTTAAAAATGTACAAATTAACAAAATGATTCACGACTCACAAAATAACTTTAATCATTCCTGGTTTCAGCAGGTAGTTTTCACATCTGCTATCATAGAATTTAAAAGACATTGCTTATGCTGTTGTAGCAGTTCAAGTGCCGTTGATATTCATCTCATTTACAAGAACTTAGCTCAATGGAAAGATCTAACTATTCTTTAACGGTCCCAGAACAAAATAAAATTGTTGAGGAGTGAGAGATGCAATATATGATGCTGTTCGACCTCCCCCAAGCCCCAACCCCCAAGCTTCCTTCAGGTCTCATTTCAAAACAGCTTTAGAGCATTTTTGTTTAAACTAACATCTCAACTTAGTAAAACATACTTTTAAATAGGAAAAATTAACCGAGCTAAGAATGTCTTTTGGGATGTTAAAAAAAAGATCATATCACAAAAGATGAAATCATTACCAGCAGTGTTAACAATGTTCATTTTTTATTGAAATGTGCTTTTCTGTGAGAATTCTTAATTTTCCATAAATTTGAGAAGACATTTAAAAAAGGTAAACCAAAAACTAAAAAAGAAAATAATTCAGTCATTAAAAATGGGGAAAACAATTCCACCTTTTTGCATTAACTTTCACTGAAGCAGTAACTATTCTGGTGGTCTTAAAAAGACGGTTAAAGTGAACCAGGAAAGAAGCTATTTCCAAGGCAGCTCTACTCATTAAAGTGCTTTGTATAAATTCTCCTGTTTCTTGTTGTTCTCATCTTTGCTTATTCTTCTTCCCACTTCCTTTCCCAGAAGGAGTTTGCATTTCCTGACTCAAAATTATCTTTTGAAGGAAATGTACAGAAACAGGGATATATACATTGATAACAATTCAGGAATTATTAACTAATTAACAGCAGTCTGGAAGAAAAGGAAGAGAAATAAAATGAGATGTGCTTGCTGGTAGGATTAGGATTCATAAGTCAAAGCCTGTCAGAGGGTCTTGACGTCATGATATAGAGCTGCAAGAGGTTCAGGGTTGTAAAAGGTAGAAAAAAGGTTTTCCCCAGGCAGTTGTTTCCTGAAAGTAGTCTTTATATTAATCCAGGGAAAAAGGAGCGGTTACTTGTTTCTTTGATGTTTGTATTTGCTCTTTGTGTCATTTGCGTAAGAGGAAGAAAATTCAAGACGTACTGTAGTGGAAGTGCCCCAAAGAAAGCAGCGGAGATGGATATAAACCTGAGTCACGTTCTACCTGTTCACCACAGGCCTGTTACTCTTCTACTAGCTCCAAAAAACCCACTGTCATATTTATCTTAAAATTTGGTATATTTTAACTTTCTGGAGTACTTCATCTGCTTAGTAGGATTCATCGGGAACACTGATAATTTGTCTTTAAATTGAAAATTTCTGAAAATACGCCATATGGACTAAACTTTCATTGAGAACCCGGAGAAAATGACAATGGTAACACTCTCTGCTTTGCCTCCAGAAGACAGACTGCAGCACAGTGACTGGAGCACTCTCTGGGATCCAGGAAACTGCTAAAGTGCTTTCTTGTTAGTATAAGAAAGGCAGGAGATAAGAAGGTATATTAATGGAGAAGATTTAATTTCAGGGAGAAATCCCATTGCTAAGGCTTGTACAAAGCTCTAATCTTTTAACCTGGGCTTTCTTCCAACAGTGTTGCAGTAAAGCATTCTTGCCGTTATCAATCTGAGTAATAGACTCAGCAGCTAAAATAGAGGATGCAGAATTTTGTAATTTCTGCAGATAGACTTTCACACCCTGATCCCATTCCCTTCCATGTCAGGCGTGGACTTACGGGCCCTTTGCTGACTGCAGTGTTTCTGAAAGTGCATTTAAATGCAGATAGACAGCAAATGACGGTGTTCTTCTGGGTTTTTCTAAATCATGTATTTGGTAGTTTATTGCTACATATCTTCAGGAACATGCTCTTCTCATTTGAACATTGAAAGCTATAAAAAATTTGACAAGTATCAATGTGAGTTGTTTCCTCATTATTTATGGTGTAGCTTCTGCCCTAGAAACAGTGGCCAACTCCTGTCATTTACAAGGAGTTATTCTGCAACTAAGAAGCACTTGATTTTACATATATTATTTTAAGGTGGACTGTGAGAGTCTATATCAAATTATATTCTTTGCAGAGTGTTGAAGTATCGCATTTCTGAATCTGCTTTCAAGAGACTGTGATCTGCATCGGTGACAGCTCTTACCCAAGAATCCACAGATCTGAATCCGGTAAAAAGTGATATAAGTGACTATTCCAGTCTATGTTAGCTCATGATAACTCCTGTGGCCTGTTCCACCAGCTGAGAACTGACTGCACTAGCAAAGCATTTTTGCATTCCCTTGCCTGGAAGCTGTAGTTGGGGAAAAAGAACAGGAGTTCTCAGGAAAGAAATTCCTATCTTGAAGCTAGAATATAGAGCCAGGCAAAGAATCCCACAGATTACCATTATGTTGGTCCTTAAAGAAGTCTACTGTTGCTACTTGAGTTATGGTAATATCTGTTTACATTTGTATTTTTCCTCCGTTCCCTGAGTTCTCCTTCACTTACAAATCCCATAACAGCTCCATTCAGACATGCCTCAGTCATAGTGGGTCAGTACTCCTACTGCAGGGGAAAAAAAAAAAAAGATTTCTTAACAATTGTACGGTGACCAATGAAGTACATGAATTTTCAGGAGCTGGCATAACTCAGAATAACATAAATCAGAAAATAAATTATTTTCCCTTCAAAAGAAGCCTTGGAGCAATAGAACATTATCAGGGTTTGAACAAAGCTAGGTGTTAGAAGAGAAAGGAATAGTACAGCATGCACAGGAAGACTTTAGCAGGAGAGAGAAAAAAATAACAGAAAGGTCCTGGTCCTCAGCCAGACAAAAGTTCAGTGGAGGAACTAAGCTGCACTTACTCTTCTTAAACAATATTCAGCAGGAGAGTTCATCCAGAATATCGAAATGGTAACCTGGAGAAAATAATGCAAGCACAATAACAGTATTGTCCTTGCATTATTTTCAGTGACCTGGAAAACTGTTTCACTGTACCATAATATTGAAAAGTACAGTTAACTTTGTTCCTAAATTATTTTCAGTTCTGTCTTGATCTTCTTGGAATGGAATGAATTTGAGGTAACAGGCAGGAAATTATAAACCTCAACCAATAGTTTGGATTCTGCAGATGAAAATGGAAGTTATAATTCCTGGAATAAATTGTAAGATTTATATAATGCCATATAAAAATGCATTATATAATGTAATATAGTAGTTAATGACATACTTTAATACTAATTAGATTTGCAATACTTGATTGCAATTACATATTAAAATACATAACGCATATGATTTTTTGTCATATACAAAATGTAGTGATATATTACACCACAGAAAATTATCAGGCTAAAGACTCTGACATACTAAATGCTGCCCCAGCTTCCATATATTGCAGGCTATTCCAGAAGGGGATGACCTTTTCAGACCTTAACTGATAAGAAGTCAACAAGAATGAATTAGATACTTTATTTATCGGAATTCGCAGAACCTAGAAGGAAAGTTTAGTACCCACTATTTAACGTGATCTTGATGATAACTGTGGCCCAAAACTAGCCTGAGTAGGGCTGGAAACGGTTCAGATTGCATTAATATAGTGTGGAAATAGTGACAGTGAAGGTGCTCTTCATACAACAGAAGCTTGAGTCTTTGGAGTTTCTGTCTTTACAGGCAGATCATCTTTGCGTCCTTTGTGAGCTTCTATTTGCAAAACACTTTTAATGGAAGTCCTCATATCTTCCATCAAAGCTGAAAGGAAGTGCTTATTTTTAGCCTAGAAGTAGAAGGTGGAGGTCGGCTGATATCTACATCTGTTGTTCTCATGGGTAAGTATAAATAAGGAATCACTTTTTATGAAGTAAAAGCTCAAATGTAATTTGAGTGTGTAGTTGTTGATGCCAAAGGGAAGAACTGCATATAAAAGAAAGTCATGACACTGTGAGCAAAGTTTATGGTTTTATTGCCTATAAACGGTAGCCTAGCTATTTAAAAAAAACCCTCTTTTTGTTTGTGTTTCAATGTATAAATGTCCTTTTTTCTTTTTTCTCTCTGTGAACTCTGTTACATTAATGTTTTATTGGGTATTAGCTAATAAAAAGTATTTTTTTTGTTATGGCAACATCTTTGGCAAAATCTGTTGATCCCACAACAAGCAACAATTAACCACACACCTAGTATCTTAGCCTCTAATCTGAAATTTTCCATCTACTAATAGCTGTGTGTGGAAAGCTGTTACCACTGTGCTAGAAAACTAATGTATAGGGTACAAGTCAAGCTTTATACAAAATAAATGTGTCTTTTTCTCATGCGGAGACAGCAAGCAAGACTTGGCTCAAAATAGGTTGTGTTTCACTTGCATGGTCACTATGATTCTGAAGTGATACACTTGATGACCGAATGGCTGGAGAACCTGTCCTGTGAGGAAAGACTGAAGGAGTTAGGTCTTTTTTCTGTGGAGAAGAAAAGGCTCAGGGTGGGGGGAGCTCACCACAGTATTCCAGTATTTAAAGGACAGCTACAAAGAGGGCAGAGTTTCTCTCTTCACAAGGAGCCACATGGAAAAGACAAGGGGCAATGAGTAGCGCTTGCACCAGGGGAGGTTTCATTTCAATATAAGAAAGAGATTTTTTACAATGAGAGCAATCAATCACTGGAACAACCTCCCTGGGGACGTGGCAGAGTTCCCATCACTGGCGGTTTTTAAGATGCAATTGGACAGAGTGCTAGATAATCTCATTTGGGCTCCCTTTCCCATGAAAGGATGGACCAGATGATCCTCTGAGGTCCCTTCCGATCTGTGCTGTTCTATGATTCCCAAAAATTACTTTAAAAAAAAAACAACAACCCTGATGTTCAGGAATTTAATTTTGAAATATGTTTGAAAGTTCCTGGGCAATATGACTGAATTATGTACATCTACAGGTATTTTTATTTTCAAATATGTCATTCACAAAATGTAGCATGCTAAAAAGAAGAGGGCATTTTTCATAATGTCATAATATGCCTTAATTCATAATGTACAGGTGAGGTGAGGGAGAGGGTGGTCATTCCTTACCCTTGCACATCAATCACTCTTCAATAGGGACAAATCCTCACACGTATCTTACAGTGAAGGGAAAAGGAACAGAGTGGGTTCCCTTGGGTCCTTGTCCTTCCGTACATTTTGGACCTTGAAGCAAGTGAGCACATAGCTAATACTGCCAGCTCTGAGTTCAGCCAGGCAAGTAGCCCAACCAGCCCATAGCAATAGCACGTGGGTTTTAGGGAACCACAGCTGCAGTCTAGAAAACGTGTTTTCTTGTGTCTTGTCACAGTTTAATCCTCACCGGCAGCTCATCACCATACAGCCGCTCCCTCACTCCTCCTCCTTGGTGGGATGGGGGAGAGAATTGGAAGAGTAAAGGTGAGAAAACTCGTAGGTTGAGATAAGAACAGTTTAATAATTTAATAGTAACAGCAACAGTAATGATGATGATGTAATGGAAAGGAAAATAACAACAACAAAAAAAACCTAAACCAAAAAAAAACCACAAAAAACCAAACCAAAAGCCAACAGAGAAATAAAACCCAAGAAAAGACAAATGATGCAAATGAAAAATGATTACTCACCACCAACTGACTGAAGCTCAGCCTGTTCCCGAGCTCTGGCCCACCTCCCAGCCAACTTCCCCCAGTTTATATGCTGAGCATGACGTTGTATGGTACGGAATATCCCTTTGGCCAGTTTGGGTCAGCTGTCCTGGCTGTGCCCCCTCCCAGCTTCTTTGGCACCTTCAGCCTTCTCCCTGGCAGGACATGAGGAGCTGAGAAGTCCTTGACTTCGTGTAAGCACTACTTAGTGACAACTCAGACATCAGTGCATTAACAACATTAGTCTCATACTAAATCCAAACCATGGCACTCTATCAGCTACTAGGTGGAATATTAACTCTATCCCAACTGAAACCAGGACAGCCTTTAGAAATGCCGAGTCTGACTAACCAGTCCAGGTTCCAGTAGGCTGTGAACACCATGACTGATGTGCTTACAAAGCGGCCTAATTTCCGGTGAATCACAATTACAGGTAAAGCAAAGGAAATTATCACCTCTCAGTTGTGGCTGTTAAGTACAAAAAATAGGCCACCTGGACTGTATGGATGAGAAGTGCATTTAAAGAATGAACAAACTCCCTATATAAGCAGGAAGCTGAAATAAATGGAAAGATGAGCATGATTTACTTGGAGATGGAAGCAGCCTGCATAGCCTGGAAACAGAAGTGAGGGTGTTGCTGGAGTCTAACCAATGTTTCCTGGCTTCATCTTCCACAGTTTTCCTGCTCCTCCTCTATCCTTAAGGGCAAAATCAGACACATTTTGTCTCACAGATGGTCTGTGAGAAGGGACAGTACCCTGGGAGATCCCTCCCTGGCATGAACAGTTCCTTGTGAATTAAAGCAGAGACACCCCTTTCTGAGAGGAAACCAAAGGAAGAAACTAGCATATGGACACTGACAACATGAAGGGAAAATAAAGTGGGTTCACCGGAGTCTGAGGAAGAGTGCCATGGATTCGATTTCTCTAGAAGCCCTGGTTTGTGCAGACACCAAGACTCCAAGCCTTCAAGTGAACCTCCCAAGCTATCATTTTCAGATGAAGTAGGAGAAA
The DNA here is from genome assembly GCA_033628505.1 of Tringa tobata. Taxonomy (NCBI): domain Eukaryota; kingdom Metazoa; phylum Chordata; class Aves; order Charadriiformes; family Scolopacidae; genus Tringa; species Tringa tobata. The sequence continues at coordinate 4,624,504 of JAHREE010000245.1, read as the reverse complement.
TCCAACATACACAAACCAGAGGAGCAGGATTTGGAAAGATCCTAGATGTGGACCCAGAATCTCTATTGTTTATTCAGCGACATTTTAAGAGCTCATGCTGTGCTGTTACAGTGCCAGGTGACTCTCTTCCCAAGAGAGAGAGATATGAGTGGTCTTTAATAAATAGTAGGGGTTTATTCTGGCCTATACTTACAATTTTCACAATAAGTTATTTCTTCATCGGAGGGTCATATTTCCACCTTTGGAAATATGACCCCCTTTGGAAATATGACCACCTTTGACCCCCTTTCCACCTTTTCACTTTGCTTTTCTTCATGTATTGCATTTTACATTTTGTCTTCGAGACACTCTGATTTTGAGTTTGGACCTAAATATCTTATGTGCCCCAAAGACACACTTTAAGTTAGTCGGGTAGGAGTGATTAGGATTGAATGAGTGCTCGTAGTCTTAAAACCTCTTTCCAGTTAGGTCTTTTCATAGTATGACATGATAGTGAGTGTCAGAATTGTGGACTTTACAATTTCTATGTCTCAATTTCCTCATCTCTAAACAAGGTTTGGTGATAAAAGTAAAATTATTCATATAATTAAATGACACATGCATCAAGTGTTTAATATAATTTCTCAATATGAAGATTTCTTGAATTAAAAGGTACTTGAAGATCCACCATAAGTTCATTTCTACCAGACGAAGAAGTATCCCCTCAATTCTACATTGTTATACACAAAATCAAAATATTCCTGCTGGCAGGCTGCTGGCTGAAAAGCATATTGCTGGGATGTAGATGAGGCACCAGGGACCTGAACTACTATACAGCAGAGAGTAGAAAAGAGCATTTGCATGCCAGCATAGATCGGGGATGGCACTAGAACGGGCTGAAGCTCTGAAGGTGAACAAGCTGCTTATGGGCAGAACAAGACTCCCAGAGGGCCAAAGAGAGAAGGAAGGGGGATACTGATCAATAAGAACCAAGCAAGAAAGACTAGAGAGCCAGGAGTCTTCCCGTGAGCAGATGGCACTGGGTGGCCAAGAGGGCCATCACCCCAGCTTCTTTCCTGTCATGCCAGGGTGAGGGACAGCTGGGTGACACTGTAATGAAAGGTGGACTAGGGCTCTTCCTGAGCATGTGTGTTATGTTGGTGCCCAACTCCAGGGAAAGAAGGAGAAGAAGTCCAGTTAAATGCAGCTGGACTAGAAAGACGGGAGACTGAAAACACAAATAGCAGGAAAGAAGAGATAATGACAAATAACTATCTAATTGAGTAAGCTGTATAATCACAAGAGGGTAAACCATAAATAGGTTAATATTAGGGTGGGACAGATCTTGACTTTCTTTCTGTGAACTGCTCCAGCTCATCAGCTACGTAGTCAAAATAATCTCTAATATGAAAACAATTCATTATTATTATTATCCAAATCCAACATTCAGACCATTTCTAAGCCCCTATCACAGGCCATGTTTACAGACTGTACCAATAACTGGCTTTATCTGTAGTGCAGCCAGGCTACAAAATGAAGCAGAAATAAAACATTATTTAAGGTCAGAGAATCCATGTTACATTTATAGTTTGGCACAGATACTTCAAACACAGTAAAATCTATATGAGCTGTTAACCGTGATCTTCAGTCCCCTTCTGCCCAAACCTAATGGATCTGGAATCTGTCAATAGGAAATTATATTTTTGAGATCTGCCTGATGAACAGATACGCATGTCTTCTAGATAAGTAAATGATGTACAAAGTAATTTAAGTACCAACTTGGGATATACATCCTGATCCTTCAGTTGCTACATTTTAAAGGGGGTTCTAATTTAAGCCTATAGATGAATCAATTACTTCTAGGATGATGGTCAGTTGCCTGGAACGAACTGCTCAAACTTGCCCATGGTTATGGACCTGTTAAAAACAAGTTCTCAAACTTTCACTTGCCTTTGGCAAGCTTCAGAATGTAAAGAAAACATGACTGGCAGACCACTTGGTTTAGGCATATCGTGTATGACAGAAATAAAAAACAAAGTATGATGGGGGAATATTGTGGGGAAGAATGAAATCTGGGGAGAGACAACAAAATCAACTGTTTCTTTTAGATGTGGGAAGTCTCTATTACAATGAGCTTTTCATTTGTAGTAGCTAAAAGTCTAGCACTTCAAAGTCCTGTGGAGAATGACAAATAGCCTGAAATATTCCATGACTGTTAATGGGTTTTCCTCAAGACTTGTTTTCATTTCTAGACTTAATCACAGAGATTTAGGATTTGTATATTTATATTCCTCATGCTGACCACTGACTAACGACTTAGGCTGGAGCTAAAGTAGACAGTTGTCAGCATGACTATGTCTTCAATGTTTTTATCAGTTTGACTGCTTTTGTGGTCTTTATATGCAGAAAAGCCCTGAAATAAATTGACGTATGCCAATTAGAAAGTGCTTTTGATAATATAAATAATTTCTTTAAGGGAATTTGTATGTTTATGTTATCAAAAGCTATGTCTGTTAAATTTTTGTCACACAATCATGAAATCATTGAAGTTGGAGGGGATCTCTGGACTTCACCTAGGCCAGCTTCCTGGACTAGCAGTGTGGGGCTAACTTCAACGCTAAATCGGGTTGCTCGGAAGCCAGCGCTTCTCCAGGTACCTCTTCCAGTGCTTCAACAAACACTGTGAACGTTGTCTTTTCATATATCAACCACAATCTCTCCTCATGTACTCGGTGATCATTGCCTCTGAGAAGAGTTTGGCTATGTCCTCTCTTACCTCCCATTACCGCAGGAAGTGGAAGACAGCAATTAAATTCAGCCCTAAGTCTCCTTTTCTCCAGCCTGAACAAGCCTGGAGCTCCCTCAGCCTCTGCTTCTATGTTAGATGCTCCAACCTCCTCAAGAAGCTTCATAGCCCTCAGCTGAGCTCCCACCCCTCCACACATCTCTCTCTAGTTCCCTTGGGACCCAGAGCTTGACAGGGTATTACAAAGGCAACATCACAAACGCCAAGTCATCGTCCATTATCACTTCCCTTGACTTACAGCCCGGGGTGCCATTAGTCTTTCTCCTGTAATCACATTTTAAGACCAGTGCTTACTCATATAGCAATCTCTTAGAATACTGAAGAATTATTGCAAAGATCTCAGAGCTTTATTTTTTCTTCAAGAATCCAATCCAAGAATCTCTCTAGATTTGTGAGTTCAAAGATCTGTATTTGTATCTCAGAGCAGCTAAATCCTACCATAGACTAATGCTTAAATATGAGGTAAGTATTACAAAAGAATTCAGGATTAGCTTATCATGTTTCTACAGAAATCATCAACCATTTTTAATGTTTATTTTTGCCTAATCTTGTTTTGTTTGAAACCAGAGAACTTCTGAAAATATTGAATAAACAGCAATTTTTTCTGTTGGTTTTACTTTAAACTGAGTATAATTAACATTATGTTTTAATTATTTTTTTACAAGAGCAATCTTCATAGAAGAATGCTCAAGGAAATTGGCCTATTCTTTTCCAACAGTCACTAGGTGCCAAACTTCCTCTCAAAGTGGGGTTAAAAGTTCCTCCTCTTCCAGGAACAGCTGAGCAGAGGGAATGCAGCTGAACTGCTTTGCTTAATTAGTCAGTTTATCTGAATTGAGGATGGACTAACACTCCTAGGACAAGTAGTATAAAAGAGGGTTGGCAGTACTGAGGAGGAAAAAGCTGAAGACTTGTTGGAGGAATGTGTAAGAGAATAAATTTCAGCCTGAATTAAGACTATAGTAAGTAGAAGGTTATATCTAATAAAATAGGTGCTTTTTTCCCCCATATATTTATGTGGTTCATTACAAGCTGGGATGTTGAATTTGGGCATACTGAGCTAGTATGTTAGGAGAAGAGTGTATGTGGGGAGGGGGAAATGGGTGGTTATTTTGTGCCCTTTTCAACAGTATGCTGGCACGGGTTGTGATTTGTTTAAAGCTTATATGACCAGACTGCTTATATGCTGACTGATACTGCCTTTCTGTAATCACTTAGATGTCTGCATAAATATTTTCTGCCTTGTATTTCAGTCAAGGGATTAATTTATGGGGTATGCATTTTTTTTAAAAAAAACATATCTATTACAATTATCTCAGCTCACATCAGTTTCCAGGTTTTTCTTTCACTGGTATGTCCACCTTTGTATCTGTTATTCTGTTCAAATTACTTGGGATATGGCTTCTAGGTAAAAAAAAAAGAAACATTGCTAAGCAACTTTTTTTTTAAATTATTTTATTTGTAGCAGACCTTAAAACTAGGAAATGCTCATGTTCTTTGATCTGACTACAGAACTTGCACAACTTTCAGGAAGGGTTTCTTTTGGATAACTTTCCAGTGGCTATTACTGCAGAATAACTGACAGTGTGGTTGTTTGCTCAGCAATAAGAACCCCATAAGTCCCATCCTTTGAGACAGATAATTAACCACAATTTAGTCTTCAATGAAACTTAGCATTTACTATAAAATCCCAAAGGCATATTTTTATTCCACGAAATCTTAGTTTATCATGTCATGCATAATGGAGCATATTTATTAGCATAATCTAGCCCAGTAATGCTACCTCTCATATTAGCATGCATTTAGTGGGATCAGAGAGGGGTGTTAGAACAGGAAGTTCTCCTGCAAGACTAAACTGTTTTAGGTGCAGGTAATCTCTGTAAGAAGTAGAATAAAGCAACAATCAATACAAATATTAATAGAAAGGAGCAGAAGTATCTATTACATAAATGTTGCATTATGAAATAATAGGTATAGCTTGTACTTTTTACAAGTGCAAGTATTTGTGCATAGTTAACAGGCTTTTTTTAAAAAAGATAACAAGTTGATTTTAAAGGCCAGGTCTTGTTCAAAACATAAATATACACTGAAACCAAGTTTAGGTTTTTACTTATTTTCTATGGTTTCTATTTCTGTGTATAAATATAGAATTACTTTATACATATAGGCTTGGTTTTTTTTTTCCCAGTACTGTGCTTACATAAAGTTTTATATAAATCAAGTCATGTAGTTCTGTAAATTATACTCCTTGCTCTGTGCTCCAAGATTAAGCATTGCTTTTCCTGGTTCAGCATAAGGTTAGATACATAAAGAAAAAGCTTTCCTGTAGAAAATAAGGATATATGCCAGGACTACATATATACATGAGTGAGTATTGAAGTGCATGAGGTTTCTTCCATTATTTCATCAAAGTTTTAGTCTCTGGATTAAGTTCTCATGCAGCTCCATAGATAGAAGCCATTCTGGTACAGAAGGCATCATGAACATCAGCACTCTCTCTTGAGATCAGAGATTAATCATTGGGTTGAATATTTGTGCATTACTTTTTTTTTTGAGCTATGGCCAGTGTCCTTCCAGGATTTATCTAGGCTCAGTTTAACTTAACCAATGAGGGGTGGTTAACGTCCTTTGGTACTTACTCTGCCAGTTCAAGGTTTTCAGCGTCTTGTCCTGTTAATGTATCTGAGCTCACAGGAAATCTTGTGAAGACTTGTGTTTTAGTGTGGTCTGTGCACCGCCTATTTTTATTGATCTGCAGCCACTTCCTCAGCACAGTGTGGTATAACTCCCCAGACCAGAATGAAAGGTGAGGTCTCGGGATCTGGTTGTCTCCAAGCCAGCTTGGAGCCTCTCCACTCTAATCTCCTGTAAATCTGGCTCCAGGCTGGAATGATGATCAATTAGTGACTGCGGATTAACAGGATTATATGGGGGTTTATTTGACATATTAGGTTTAGTTCAACACAGGATTTAGATGGAATTGGAACTTTCAAAACTGACCTTATAAAAGCCCAGCCAACTTTGATTTTTAAACTCAGTTGTGTGAAGCTGATAGCCCTAAGCACAGTAGGTAACTCTCTCTTGGCACCTGTTGCTTCTGCAGTAGTCCCAAAGCTCTGTTTGAGCTAAAGTGAGAGAAATGGTCTCAACCAGGAATCCTCTCTGAGCATGCCGAGAAGGTCTCTGAGCAGCTGTACTTATTGCATGCCCCAGGGTAGCAGCTAGGAGCAGACCCGACTACATGTCCATGCAGCTGGAGAAGCAGCTTCAATGCTGCCTTCACTCCAGTGACTTTCAAAGGCTGACTCACCCCAAGTTGCAGGCTGTTGGCTGCTCTCAAAGGGCTGAAGGGAGTAGGACTGTGTCACTCTGCAAAAGTTCACACCAAGGACTGTCTTTGTTGTGCCTGCTTGGCAAGAGCTGTGACCCTGGCTTGGTACTGGAGTGCCATACCTGCTGGAGTGCCACAGCCTCAAGCTTTCCCTTAGCTGTGCTTTTTTTCCCTGGCAAACCTCATCTTCATTGCTGTGCACTGGGTACCACTTTATCAGGACAGGTTGGAGCAGTGCCTGTCCAGGTGTCCCATAGTCTGAGCCTGTTCTGTGCAGGAACTCGAGGAATGGGACCAAATTTCCCTATGTTGAGGAAGAGACTGAAGCCAAGTGGCATGGCTGGAATCATAAGTGTCATGGGTTTTTAGGGGGAAAAACAGGCAGTGGGTGTTAGTCTGTTCCCACAGGGAACGGCTGCTGGCATTGTCCTCACAGCAGGCTGTAAGTCCCCAAAGCAGTAAGAATGACGTGATTATGAGAGAGAAACTCTCATGAGAGCGCACACTGTGACTCACTGTCCATGGTATATGCTTTTTTTTTTAAAGCATTTACATAGTGCTGAGATGCAAACTCTTCATGGCTCAGTGATAGTCTTGAAAACTGGCATTACTGTTCAGTACTTCTTGGAACAAAACTTCATCCTTTAGCGTGATGGTCAGGAGGTTCCAGCAGGATGAGATGCAAGTGTATAGTATGACTAACTGGGACTTGTTCTCTCATCTTTGGTTTGTTGTTATCATCTGATGTTCTTCATCCAAAGTTTGTGAGCTCTCTACCAAGAAACTATTCATCTAGTGGACAGTGAAGTAGGATGCTAATCCTGGGGCTTATAGTCACTACTGTGTAAATAATTTATATCAGTGATAATGACTCTTTGGGAAAAAGGGTGTATCACCCATAAGTGTTACTGGCACTGCTATTACAGTCTCCTGGATCCAATCCAGAAGAGCTGGAAGATGTTAGAGGAAGCACACTTAGATCCTTAAGTGAGGCAGTAACGTAAATACAACAGTGTGTTCTCTCTTGGTGCCTACTCAAGCAATGTGTGGTCACTTCAGCTGGATAGTGCTGAGTCTGTGGAAGTTGCTAATCTCCGTGGTAGTTGTGAGCCCAAGGCTGAGTTCCAGTAAAGTTTAGGCAGAGAAAGATACTGATTTGAAAAAAAAAATCTGAAAGAACCAACTAGATTCTGGAGCCAACTTCAAATGTAATTACTTTGTTAGCATCCATGTGACTGAAGCTATAAAATGCAGGATTTCTTGGATGTTCTTATACTTTAAATACTCAGCTTGTGTCTTCCTCAGAACTCCCTGTAAGGTAAGATCAAACAAAAAATAGCAAGTACAAACTGGATATTTCAATGAATACCAATTCTGTGTTAGTGTTTTAATGTCTAATATAGAAAACTGTTCTCTTTCTTCTTAGCCCAAAGACCTTTTAAAATAGGTGCTATCATCACTTTAAGGCTTTTGTTGCAGTGAAACTGACTGACAGAATAACTAATCAAACAAAGCAAATAAATGCATGTTTTGTCTAGGGATTTACTACGCTGATCTTTGTTCTGTCATCTTTATTCTAGCACTCTTAATTGCTTAATATTAAACCAACAGATTATCTTAGTCGCTGTGCATTTCTTCACCTGCTAGCCGACTTTGCTCCTCACATACCATTCAGCTTCTTACCTCCTGAGAAACTTCAGACTAAGCGTTTACCACCCCAATGTGGGGAGCAGATGTGCAGGAGATAGGAAAAGTTCTCTCGGTGAAAGGAGAAGTATGTTTTATGATGTACTTGGTTACTGTGAGGGACAGAGTGAGACCTTAGCAGTTTCTAGCTAATTGGGATGGCAGGCACGCCTTCCCCCCCCCCCCCCCCCCATCAGCCCTGCACTGACTGAATCCAACTTGCAAACATAGGGGCTGTCTGTCTTTCCTAACGCTGTCCTGAGTCTTCCTGCTAACTGGGAGGACTGGAAGAGGCTCTTCACTTTCTCATCGCTTCTCCTGAGTGCCAGCACAGCAGAGGATGCCCAGCAACCACTCATCTGTTTACTAATTCTCAAAAAGATTTGTTTTTTAAGGGAAACCTTCTGATTGAGAGGAGTCTGTGCGTGTAATGCCACAGCTTTTATCTTCTGAAGGCACAGTTCTGTAACCGCAGCATTCCTTGGAGGCAGCAAATTCCCTAATGCTTTTTTTAATTGATGTAAGTATAGATTAATCATATGCTAACTTGGCAAGTGGTTTTATTGCAAATTGCTTCTGTTTTTGAACACAAGNGGAGAAGTATGTTTTATGATGTACTTGGTTACTGTGAGGGACAGAGTGAGACCTTAGCAGTTTCTAGCTAATTGGGATGGCAGGCACGCCTTCCCCCCCCCCCCATCAGCCCTGCACTGACTGAATCCAACTTGCAAACATAGGGGCTGTCTGTCTTTCCTAACGCTGTCCTGAGTCTTCCTGCTAACTGGGAGGACTGGAAGAGGCTCTTCACTTTCTCATCGCTTCTCCTGAGTGCCAGCACAGCAGAGGATGCCCAGCAACCACTCATCTGTTTACTGATTCTCAAAAAGATTTGTTTTTTAAGGGAAACCTTCTGATTGAGAGGAGTCTGTGCATGTAATGCCACAGCTTTTATCTTCTGAAGGCACAGTTCTGTAACCGCAGCATTCCTTGGAGGCAGCAAATTCTCTAATGCTTTTTTAAATTGATGTAAGTATAGATTAATCTTATGCTAACTTGGCAAGTGGTTTTATTGCAAATTGCTTCTGTTTTTGAACACAAGAAAATGCTCATTATTAAAAAAAATAATTAAAAATCATGGGGAGTTTCAGTTCCTTGGCACAAATGTTGAGCTGTAAGCTTGGGTCCTGGCATAAGTATTCTAGCCAAAACACAGAGAAATAATCATAGAACCATAGAAGGGTTTAGCTTGAAAGGGAACCTTACAGAAGTGAGTTCTAAAGAAAAAGGGTCAGGTAAGGTCATTCCTTAGAGTGTGTAGCAATGTATGTGGGAACTTGCAACAGATAGTATCCTTGCTTGTCTTGTATCCTTGCTTGTTTGCATTTAAGAGGACTGATTTGTGTAAGCTAATGGGAATTTTTCCACTTGATGTTGTGATATCTAGCTTAGGTCTAAATATCTTTTTAAAAATTAAGGATATTTTCTTAACTGGAAGGCAGCAAAGCAGGGTTGGGAAACATTTGCACCATATCCTTCTTAATAAAATAAATCAAGACACTCCTTAGTCTAGGGGCCAAATACTGTTTTACATATGTTACTTATGGCAAGGCAATTATGGAGGAAAGATTTAAGCTTCTCCTGGAAAAACACTGAAAAGTACCGTAGGCTTAAGTTGAAGTTCTGATCTTGTATCTCTTTTTATCCATTATCTTTTTGAGTCCTAAGATAGAAGAAAGCAAATCACAGAGCACACTTTCTGCTTAGGCACGCAGTATGAAAGGCAATCAAATACCACAGACTGCCTGAACTCTCTTAAGCAGATCAGAAAAACAAACCTATTTCTTTTAATAACCCTTGGTGTTAATTGATTTGGAGTGAATTTTCAGGTCAAGATTATTTTTTTTTTTAAGAGGAACAATACCCCATGGCCTGTGAAATCCCTTCCTCCTGCAGGTGCTTTTTGGGGCATCTGTCCTGAGAGGCAGGAGGCAATAACTGACAAAGCCAGAGGTGGAATCTGGAGGCTTGCTTACCGGCTCACTTTAATTTGAAATTTGTTTCTATGCATTTTTTCAGAAATGGTCTCATCAGTTGTCCATAGTGTTTTGGAGTGCCACATTATGGCTAAATCTCCAAAATACTTTATTTGGAAGAGCTAAAAAAAATCCATTTTCACTGTCATGGAATTCGAAGCTGGAAGTTAGGCTGGCTGAGGACCATAGTTTGGCAATAAATGCTTACTTCTTGTATTGGTAGACAATCCTAGTGAATGTATTTAACTGTAATACAAGAGGATGAGTCAAAATGTGTGTAAAATCCAAATGTTTTTAATAGTCTTGATATTTGCAATGGTTGGCCTGACTCTCTCAGTACTGCTGGCAGGGAACAGGAGAGCCAGCTGATGCCAGCTTCTGCATGCAGCCCTGCTTGCTCCTTAAGCAACAAGATCTGATTCATCCCAGGCTCCAAGGCTGGACAGTATTAGCTCTCTCCCTGTAAGCCTCTGTTTCTAGTCTTTCCATCCTCATATACCCCATTCATCTCTTCCTGTCCTCCTCACACGGAGGAAGAGTTTAGGTCCTCAGCCTGAGGATGGGATTTTCTGTGTTGTTCAGCCATAGCGGTGAGAGGGCAAGGGAAGAAGGTGACTGTATAGAGAAAACAAAAGGACAGAAAAATATGCTTCTCATTTTTGGTAATCTGTGTGGGGGTTTTTTGGTTTTGGTGTTTTGTTGGGTTTTTTTCCTTTTTTTTTTTGTTTTGTTTCAAAACAAAACCTCCCAAATAGCCCTGTGCTGAAGCTTAGGGTGGTCTCCCCATCCAGTACCAGACCCTAACCACCTGGCTATCTCTCTGTACCTTGGATGTATGTTTCCCAGTACGTCTCATGTTACCAAATTATAGATTCTAAAAATGTACAGCAAATCTCTGAAGACTAATCTTCAGTCCTCTTTCATAGTAAAAAAAGTGGCAGGTAGGAAATAGAAATGAACTCTTTATTTCTGGTGCTCAGCTATAATCCAAACTGCTTGAAAAGAGTTTATCTCTACTTTTGTCTTTCAAATCAGGCAAAACTGGCCCATGAATGAGAGAAGAAAATGGACAAGTAATGGCACAAGGGGTTTTCTTTTTTTTTTTTTTTCCTCACTGCACCACTACAGAAAAATCCTACTGAAGGACACAGTGCTCTCATAGCTTTGTCTTAGTAGCCAAAAGTTTTTCCTCATTCCTCACCCTGGTGTTATAGTGGAGGGGGCAATGGAGCTTTTGACTCATCATAGACTTTTACTAGGAATAAATTTGAACAAACTTCACAGACAATGACCGGAAGGGAAAATAGTACAGATTTGTTTAACTAGGGAGTTGTCAAATCAGCTTGCTATAATTGCAGAAGGATTTAGTGTTGCGCCAGAGAGTTTGGGGAAGAAATGTTTATTGCTGTTCCACTACTCTATTGCTGCTTCTTAGTTCACAAATTGGAAAAGTTTTTTATGGTCATATAACAACTATACACTTTAAGTTTAAAAGGAAGAACAAATAGCTAATATTGGAAGATACCTGAATTTCCAGCTGAAAAGGAACTTCAGGTTCTACAATAGGACACTACTCCAGTACAAATTTTTTGGATCGCAAGCTGTTTTTCAAAAGGATTAAAAAAACCTCTTATTGGAGCTCTTGAGCAAATGAAGCAGATAAGAGTGAGATCACAACACAAAGCATGTATTGCCAGAACAGTTTGAAAACAGTGGTATCAACTCTCACACTTGGACAAAGCATTTGGAATCATCCTACACTGCTACAGGAACAGTGGACTAATTTCATGAGAAGACTTCTAACAGTAACCTTGAGGAAGAGCAACTATAGTTTAAAAAAATGTTTTGTCTGCTAAGCTGTCGGTATTTCAAGGCAATCCCTGTGAACATGAAAGAACATGTAGGGAAGAGGGCAGCTTAAAAGACAGTCACAGCCAGATTCCTCCTTCCTTGGGTTTTGGAAAACTTAAGCAACATGTGATCAAAAGTTGTGAGGTCTTGTTTTCATTCTTCATAGCTATTTGAAGCTGTCACATTATCCCTTCCACTACTCATATTTGTAAGCTCCCTTGCTTTGATCTTCAAGCATTTCCTTGGCAACCTGGACGGAACAGCAATTTGTATCAGTAGTTAAGATCACTTCAGCTTAGAGTTGATGGTGAATTAGGATCGGCTTGGATGGTCGGTGTCCAAATGCAGCCAGAGTCGTCTCCATATTCCCTTTCACGTACAGCCCACCGCAACAGAGAAGCATAGATCCAATGAATAACATCATATATAATCTGCTATCTCAAAAATCTGTGGTCAGTCAGAGACTTGTGTAACACAAACAAGTCTTGATTTGGCCAAAAAGGGCTGTGGCTTCTGTGGAACTATGTGTACAGGCATGAGTCACAGCAAAGATGTGCATGTAAGTGTGCTGCAATCTAACTTCCAATTTGAGAGATTATCTTGGCCTTGGTATATCCTTTCCCACAAAGGATACTAGGCTTTAATTGACCTATTAAAGAACAATGGACTTATTGAGGACAGAGGACTTAGTGAGGCCTGAATGCCATGGGGTCTGGTGTGGTAAACAGTCTTTGGCATTAGTGTCTGCTCCTGTGGGCTTTGGGGTGAAGTGTGAGCATAAAGTAATGTTCCAGAAAGATGAGGAACAGCACATTATGTGTTCATTCAAAATAGAATTGGGTCTAAGTGACTTAGACATAGAGAAAGGAGTTAAATTGTTAAAGCTGGAATTTCAACCAAAATTGGGGCTGGGATAATTGTAGACAGCGGGATGCTGTGGTAGTGCTTTGCACCTAGAAGGAAACAAATATTAATCACAACGATTAAGTGCCAAACTAAGCCAGGAGGATGTGGGGCCGTAGGGCAGAACTGAGCCTTGGATAACATCATGTTCAGGTCTTGCAGAAATATGAGGAAAGGCAAGATGGGGACAACAGCTTAAGGAACTTCAGTAATTAATTTCTTGCCTTGACCAAATTCTGTGAGAAGTGGAATGGGAAACCACAGCAACAAAGGAATGGCCACATGAGGCCAAATGAAGGAAATCACCAAAATTTTCCAAAGGTCTATTTCAAGAGATGTGAAGTCTCTCAGGTTTGCAGAACATAGCATTTATGCTACCTTGCTGCCTTGAGGATTGTTGAGTGTATCAAACTAGAGCTGACACCAGCACTGAACTGCTTCAGGGAGTTACTTATATGCAGGGTTATTCCATGGAAATAGCCTGTATGTCTATATCGCATGGCTTATGTGCCCTAATGCAGTTATGATGGCAGGTACTGCAGTGATAGAGGTTATGGCCATATGGTATGTTATCACTTTGCTTCCTTTGAGAGGGTAAGAATTCATACATGATTAACAGTGCCTACATTAAAAGTTTGTATAGCTTATTCTGGCACATTACATAGCTGTTTCTTACAGGCTGGCTAGAAGCTACATGCCCCTCTTGCAACAAAAATTACACAAGTTCATTTTTTACTGTTCCTGCTTCCCTGGGTTATGCTTTTGCAGCAGAATGAAACAATCAGGCAAGTTTCCAGCTGTTATTAACTGCTTGAGAATTGATCTCTTCCCTGTTAGGGAGAAAGGGGGGATAGTAAACAGTCTGTACTAACTACTGAAACATCATCATGAGTTTCAGTTCAGACAAATTCATGATGTCTCCCTGGTTTCCCTGGTGGCTCTTCTCTCTACGTCTATTAAGATCTTGAGTACAAAGCTGGAAAAACTGACTACAGTGGCCTTATGTTTGCTTGCAGATTATCACCTTGTTCTGGTGCAGCTGATAAAACAGTATTTGGGTCTATTTAAATGTCATAGCACTTGTTGATAACTGGTTATTAAACTACAGGGTGGATATTGCTCTCAGTGTTTCTCCAAAACATCATGTTAGGTTTTCTTAGGCTGTTTAGCCTGAAGCTTAAATGTCATGCAGAAGATTCTTTCAGGGACAGGATTCCCTTCATTGCCTTCATCTCACCAGCTGATAAACAATGTGTTATGGAAGATCAATGAGCAGTTTGAGACTTAACCATCTATTGACCAGATCTCTTATTGTTTGATATCAAACTTGGAAGCTTCATGTTGAGAATTTGTCAGTAGGGTGGGGTGGAGAAGAAGAAAAAATGTGTATAAGACAAGTATTTTATTATATATTCCTAAAAGCTCTCAGAAGTTCCTAAAAGATGTATCTTTGTGCTGCTACAGTTACCTGCCTGAGCCAAACCTAGTCTTGCTAATTGAGAGTCCACTTCATTCTATTAAAAAAAAAAAAAGGAAGAAAAATGATTAATGATAATTTGTGTGCAATGTCAGTGAACAAAAAATTTTCTGAAAGCCTAATGTGCCTAAAGCCCTCTTGGAGCAGGGTTGGACTGGGGAGGAAGAGGGAGCAGGCATGACAGATGCTTGTGATATTAACACTCTGGTGAGTTGTATTCCTAGGTGACAAATAACAGGCAAGTACAAGAATCTATATACTTTTACGTAATTACAACATTTCCTGTTTCAGGTCTTTAGGAATAGATAGACAGGAGCCATCAGATCCCTCTCCCTCAGAGCCACTGAAGATCTGCTGTATCATAACTGAAGCAGAAGGAGCATAAGCAATTATCAAATAAGATGGGAGTGAAAGGGAGAGAACTTTAATTAAACCCATTCTGAAATGGAAGTAAACAACTGAACGAGGAACTTTATTGCAGGAAGCTTGAGAGGATGGAGAAAAGGTGAGGAAAACAGAAATGAATTAAATATTGTCCCAAAGGCAAACTAATAACTGAGAATAATCTGATAGAAATCCAATCTTCCTCAGGATGTGATTGACTTCCCTGCTCTTCCCTTCCCACACTCAGCCTCTTGCTCTAAGGGAGGTTATTTAAATTGTAGGTCTGTACTAGCGACAGGCTGCTTCTGCAGGCTGCAGTGCTTTGTTTTGTGAACTCCCTTTTGCTGGCTTCCCCAGCAAGCAGTGATGGCTCAAGTTCCCCACCTCTCTCTGACCTAGAGTGTCTGGCTCCAGCTCGATTTCGCTTCTGCCCCGAGCGATCTCTTACACCAGTTCCTGGCAGCACTCCACTGACAAGTGGAGAATCTCTACCAAAACAGACACTTTCTATTTGGAACAATTCCTCTTTAAAATAAACATACCAAAAAACTACTGGTAAGGGAGAAACCTAAAGCTGAGGCTGCCTGTTACACCATGAGATGAGAGATTCCTTGGGCACACTGGGAAGATTATGGTGCAACCACAATAGTGTTTTTGTTTGCATTGCGGTAAACCAAGATGTGTTCTGGCTTGTGAGGCAGAGAAGTCTTAGAGCATGTGAACTGGATGTCTTGTTAAAGTTTAAGAAAATAAGAACTGTTTTAATGACTAATTTAGATACAGCCTGTAAGGCATAATTGCTTGATGTGGCACAACAGGAGTGCACCCAGGGAACCAAACAGTTGATGCACAAATGTGCTTATAAACCAGCACAACTTAGCTTAGGATGGTATGTGGGCAATAAGTCTCACAAGAATTAAGGAGCTTCCAGAGAAGTCATCAGAAAAGAAGTTAAAATTGATAATGTCATGCATTGATCCTGTGGAAATCATTGCCGTAGGATGTTGGAACAAAAAATATAAATAAATTGGAAGAGTGACAGGAGCATGGAAAGTGGATCAAATACATACTGTAAGTTAGGAAATTCCTAAGAAACCAATAAGTGAACTGGGGAAGTCTTTTTCTATACTTGATTTTTTTCCCATTGAATCCTTGTATATCCACTACTAGCCATTATAAGATATGACTGTGGGGCTGGACTGAATGGAGCAATGGCTAGTTTTATTACAGTGAGACTGTGTAGTTATCCATACCTTGCAAATGTGCTGCAAGGAAAGGACAATTCAAGAGAAAGGTCATGTTTCCCTCCTACACTAAGGAATCCTCTATATACTTAATCTCACACAGGAGCAGCATTCATTGTTTCTGTCCTCCTCTGCATCTTTTTTAGCTCCCCAACACTTCTGTGAGAGGGAAGGTCTATAACAGAATGTATTGCTGGCTGGAGTTAGGATCAGTAGCAACATAAGAACTCTTTTTTTTTTTTATATATTTTGGTGCTTTGCTTGTTTTGTCTGCCTCAATTGAAGTAATAGCTTCCTAGGACTATCCACAATGGTTTCAAGATCTTCCCAAATTAAAATAGCTACCTGTGAGCCCATTACTGTATTTGTATTAAGGGGTTTTTTCTATATTCATTAACACGCATGTATGAAAAACAAATTTTATCTGACACTTAAAACACAAAGTGACTTTCTACAACTCTCTGCAATCAGCTTTAGACTTGACTGTCCCCAGTACACTGTTACGCAAACATTCTCCTAACATCTGCCCTCCTTTTCAAAATAACGATAGGTTGAGCAATACGATCCCCAGATAACGGTGGTATTGTGCATTGCTCTAACAATTGATGGAATCAATTTTACGCAAAAGTAGCTAAATTCAGCAGTATTACCACTGTTATGATGTTAGCATGGTGTTTTAGTGCTTGCATAACTTGCAAGAACACACCATCTAAGCACACAAGTATCTTGTACTGATCTGGAATAGTGAATTACCTTTTGCAGGGTGGGTCATGCAAAGTAATTAAAACCTTGATTTACGCTACAACCATAAATGGGGGGAGAGGGAATCTATGCTCAAAACTCTGTGATCACCAATTATTTCAATATTTACTTTGGGAGTAAATTCTTCCCGATGGCTTAGTGTTACTATCTGTAGAGTATTTCAGTTCTCAGGTTAATGATTTATTAATTAATGACATAAGTCTTAACATGGAAATAATGCCCCTTGAACCAACAGCAGAGTGGAATGCAGTAACATAGTGCTGTTCCAGGATTCTTTTGAAATAGATGACATGAGTCATACATGTGGATATAATTCAGTTACTATCACTTCCTCCTGTTGATATAACTGGCAATAAAATTTGAGTCTCATGAAATGTCCTAGGTTCTTCTGATAATCTAGTGACAATGACATGCCTTATATCATATACTGTTTTCTTTCATATACTAGCTTACGCTATAAGATTACAGTAGCAAAATTGGCAAGAGTGGGCAGAGGTCAACTCCAACTGAACTTAAAAGCCAGTACTTAAGACTCAACAGACCAAAAAATTGCTACAATGGGAAATGCCTGTTCATGAGTGAAGCGGAAAAGGTGGAAAGAAACCTTAAATGGTAGCTGTCAGTAGCAACCCAAACAGGATACTGGGCTATTGTAGCGTGTTATGCAGGTCTATAATTTGGTACTTCTGTGTTACCTGAGAAGCTGTGCGAGTATCTGTCTGGAAGTTGGTGGTTAGAGGGTAGGCATCTTCTCACTGGAAGAGCTCTCTTGCTAAGAGCCATTCACCAAATGAAAGATACCTTCTTGTGAGGTTTAGGGATCTTCTCTGAAGGCTCAGGCTACGTTCTTCAACATCAGTAATCAGTGCCTGCAACAGTGCAGTGGGAAAGACTGTAAAGGTCCTTGAGTAGGCCACCCTTCCTCCCTGCCCTTAATTACAAAGTTCTGTTCTGTCCATTACATTACAACCAACACCACAGGAAGATAACAAGAAATAACTTTTATGGGGCTATTTCATAATATGAAGTTGAGGATTTGAACAGGTGTTATTCCTGCTCATGCTTTTTCTCAGAAAAGCTCCATTGCAAGAGACATGCTCAGTTCCTTGTAGAAATGGGATTTAAATATAGTAAATCTTGTGTGAAGAGGAGCAATGTAAGTTCACCTGTGTCAAGCTATTCTTTAGTTTGGATCCAAAATAATGGATGTCTGTCAATGCCCCTTTATCCCATTAAAAAAGATACCTTATTCACTTGGAGTCAGAAATTAATTTAATTTCTAATATCTTCCTGGAATATACTGTTCTGTCTACATAATCATTTCTATAAATTATTAGACCATCTAAATAATTAGCTGGTTAAGAATTATTATTGTCTTGAGCGAAAACTGATAACTAAGTTTAGTGCAGAAAAATTGTTTTACAATTTGACTGCAACCGACTATCTCTTTTCATGGAGAATTCTTTTTGCTGTTTCTAGTGCTAACCAGCCAAAAGAGTTCTGCTTTTGACAAATAGAGACACTATATTAAACTTGTGTAATGTCAGTCTCCCTCCTGTTCTAGAGATCGTAGTTCAAATGACTCTGGTTTTCAGAGCAGAAAAACATGGAATGGAAACACTATTATGCTCAAGATATTGTTTATAGGCAAAGAGGAAGCACACCTTAGACCCACTAAGAATTTACTGTCAACAGTGAGCTTGTTACTATAATTGGAATTTGAAGAGTCTTGTTATTAGTCCAGATCTATTTATTACGGAGGCAGAGAGAATAACAATGCAGCCAGTAGTGCTGTACACATACTCCTCAGCTCCTGCTCCTCTCCCTTGTGTTACATGCGCCTATCGCCAGCTACTCGGGGCCCAAAGGTTGATGGTTTCACCCTGGTGGGGGGTGGGTTATGAGAAGTCATCTGCACTTTGAGTCCTTCGTTCTTTTTCTATTGGTCTGCAGCTCTGTGTGGCACTTGAATTTACTGTGCAGCAGTGCCTTTTACAGAACCACAGAATAGCAGGGGCTGGAAGAGACATCTAAAGATCATCTAGTCCAACCCCTCTGCTAAAGCAAGTTCACCTAAAGCAGGTTGCACGGGAATGCATCCAGGTGGGTTTTGAATATCTCCAGAGAAGGAGACTCCATAGCCTCTCTGGGCAGCCTCTTCCAGTGCTCTGTAACCCTCAAACTAAAGAAGTTTTTCCTCATGTTCAGATGGAATTTCCTGTGTTCCAGCTTGTGCTCATTGCCCCTTGTCCTGTCACCTATGTTGAACAAGACTGGACCCAGCACAGACCCCTGAAAAACACCACCGGCTACAGGCCTCCAACTCCAATCAGGCAATGCTGACCACAACCCTCTGAGCTCTGCCACTCGGCCAGTTCTCAATCCATCTCATTGTCCACTCATCTAACACACGATTCCTATGAGGATGTCATGGGAGACAGTGTCAAAAGCCTTGCTAAAGTCGAGGTAGATAAAGTCCCCTGGTCTCATACCATCATAGTAGGCTATCAGATTAGTCAAGCAGGATTTCCTCTCAGTGAATCCACGTTGTTATCCATTACCCCCAATAGTCTCTTCCTCCACATACTTTTATGTACGTTGGATGCTATTTCTTTGTTGGCTATTTCTTTGTTTGATTGTCAGGCATCTGGTGGCAGCGGCCAGGTTCAGGCAAAACCCTTCCATCTGCAGACAACCCACTGGTGATGAGGCGAGTGTGGGGTTCAGATGAGAGCTGAAGTCAGCAAGTCAGTGTCAGGCCTGTGAGCCCAGCACCCAGGGTCAGGCACAGCCCTGTGGTCAATAGGCAAGTCCACGGTGATGCAGCAGGTCTAAGTCTGAGCCGCAAAGTCAGGGCTGCTGGTCAGGGTAAAGGTCTGGATCAACTTAATGTGGACCAAGGACAACAGTCAAGAACGTCCCCTTACCATGTGTTATGGTTTGAGAAAACCCATAACAATCTATTGTCGTTTAGACAGTTATTCTATCACCCAATGACCCCTCCCCACCCAGAAAGGGGAATCGGGGAACACAAACACAAGGGTTGAAATATAAATAGATTTAATAGACTAAGACTAAATAATGAACAATAATACTAAAGAACCAGTATTAATCCTGATACTGATATAAGATATACAAGAATTATACTTAGCCAACTCTATCAGCAGGAAGTTGTGCACCCCCAGCAGTGGACAGCAAATGTCGGACACTGGGAGTGCAATGGCTTCAGGAGGAAGGGAAGGCCTCAGGGGTCCGGCACCGGGGCAAGGAGTTTTCTGGGCTGCCACCATCAAGGGACAGAGAGCTACGCAGCAAACTTTTCTAATTTATATTGAATGTGATGTTTGTGATATGAAATAATCCTGTTGGCTAGCCTGGGTCAAATGCCCAGGCCTTGCTCCGCCTTGTCCCTGTACCTGGCAAGGCCCGAAAACACTAACCTTGAATCCCACAGGGCCTTGTTGGCTATAAAGTAAATATTTTCACAAATTCAGACACTAGAGTCTTCTAAAAGTGCAATTTTCCCCAGTATATGAAGAAAAGTTAGTCCCATGTCTCTCAACCCAAGACACCGTGCCCTCCTGAGTGAAGGTGGAGAGGAGTCCCTGATGTTCAAAGAGACTTTCCCAATGGCTGGGCGCTTGCACCCCTCTGCTAAGCTGACCCTGAGCTGACACCAAGAACTGCTGAAAATGGTAATACCAAACAGACTTTGACCCCAATAACTTTTGAAATGCAAAGCAGGCATATCAGTCTTTCCAGTATTTCATAACCCTTGAAAAAGTACAGGAGTTTTGCATCTTTATGTTCAAGTATTTGAAACCTACTGAGTGTGATGAAACACTTTTTTTTGTAATGTTTTAAAAGCTACAACAACAGGCATTTAAATGTCCCTGGAAATCAAAGTTTGGGAGAGGCAGGAGGATCTATCTCACTAGTTTTTTTCCTTTCTTTCTCCAACTCCTCAGAGCAGGAGAAAAACACCTATGTCCACAACATGCATAATTTTAACATATTTGAAGCTTTAATTATACAAGTTAAGGTAGTAACACTTTAAAGCCAATTCTTATATTACATTATCTTTCCCTGCTTTTAGAGGGGAATGCTTTGGTAATATCTCTTAGCCTCATTAGAGAATAAATGGTGAGCTGCTTCTTGCCAGGTTTCATGAATCTGTGGAGAGAATAATTTGTTACACAAATATCTCTGCATTATTTTTAGTCTCTAGATGAAGACAAATAAGATCAGACCTAAAAACTACAGCTAGACAAGCTAAAAGGCTCTGGCAGCTTGAAATGAAGCTGGGATTGGGGTTATTTAAAATAACTGGGCAGGTTGGATAGTGCAAAGTTTGTTTTCCTAGCTCGATTTCCAGGACCAGCTTTCACAAGAAAGCAACATGAGTATATATTTCTACTCTGGGCTTGCTCTGCCTCCTTTTTAGGCACATTTGGCATTGTGAGGAATGCACGGACTCTGGGCTCAAGCAGTGCTTGCAGCTCCCGAGGGGCTGGAGCTCGAGCCCTGCAACTCAATCTTTGAGCAAGCTAGAGACTGGCTGAGAGTGCAATGCCTGCAAAGGCAATTTGTTTCATTTTTCCCTTTCACAGAAATCAAGAGTGAGATCTGAGGCTAGAAGGAGCCATTATATTGTTGAGGATGATAAAGAACATGGAGCTTCACTTGGAGGGGTCTTGTGTTAGAACTTGATGACTTAGCTGTTTAAGTGATCTTCCAAAAAGGTCACTGGTTCTCCTCTGAAGATGTCAAGATGAGTAGTAAAAAATTCCTAAGTGTACTAAGACTGCTAATTGGAAAAACTGTTTCTGTTGAAATTGCCTGCCTGATCTTGATATCTATAATGAGATTTTAGGAAAAGGTGTGTAAAGAATTATTCTGTCAGGGTACATCCACCTGCTGGAAGTAGGTTTGGCTACTACACAAAGAGAGGAGGAAGGCTCAAGATCTTAGTAGCCTGGCAAGAAGTTTTCTTGCTTACAGAATTAATAAAGAAAACAGAAGCTGCTCAAACATATTAATCTTGGGAATTTTGAAAGTATTCTCTGATGTTCAACCAGAAACCCCTTAGATGCTGGGTACTCTGCTGCCTTTGGGATTGAGCCCAAAATTCCCACACTAGAAGGGCTTCATTTTGGGGTATAATCCTTCTTTACAACAAGAATTACTTTGAGCATGTTGCGTCTCCATCTGGAAAGAACCTGTGCCCAGGAGCCACTCTGGTCTTAACTTGGGGCATGACCCTACAACATAAAAGCTTTTACTTGTCAATATTTAATTCAACATTTACTAAAGGGCAGGTGGATGCTAGGCTGACTTCACTGGAAATAACTTGGCAAAGATTTAACTAGCTTTAATCTACATGGAAGGTAATGTTGGAAATAACCCTAACATAACGATAACATTAAAGTCATGGCTCGTAAGATTTTTCCTAAATGATGACATACCAGACTTGCATGTGTAAATGAGAGAAAATGGTTAAAACAACACTAATGGCAAACACACAGAGGGTAATAATTAACTACTTCCAAAGAACTGGGAAATACTCTGCTGTAGCTGATCCAAGGCACTGTTATGCAATAATCAGTAAAAACTATTTTCAAATATTCAGTATTTTTGCCCTGTTTTTCCCCCTGATCTGTTACATCTGCTTGTACTGATGCCTATGTACTTTGACGTTTTTAAGCTGTAAAGACTACTGAATAAATATGGTTAATGTCCTGGCTTTTCGCTCAAAACTTTTCAGCAGTGCAGGAACATGATTAATTTCCATAATGGACATGCAGCCATGAAAGACGCTAAATTCCAGGTTTGGGGGGTTAACTTAGTAAGAAGCTAGATGTTCTCACTTCCACTAGCTAAGTATTTATATACACGCTTAGTTTTCCTATGGAATTAGGTTTAAAACGAAACTGTATAATACTGCTTTGCCATATCAGGGCATTTTTATAGAAGTGAAATCTAAGCGTCAGTTTGGTTTACCAATTTGAGACTGAATTTCCAAAGGGACCTGCACAGAAATCAGCTACACCTTTTATGAGTGAATGAGCATTCTCCCATATAAATAACCAGAGCGTATACAGGGTCTGTAACTATCTCATGTACTCCAGAATTTCTGTTTCTAATTTCTGAACAATTAAAAAAAAATTAATCTTGAACCTGAAATTAAAATTTCTCAGACTTCTGTCTGAATATTCAGTTGGTGAGCTTTCAACTTCGGTTTGCTTGTCAAGATGCTCTCTGTTTTTTTTCTGTTGTATTTAAATTTCAATTAAAAAAATGTTTGCTGCTTTCTTGTGTGGTATCTGACAAAGAGATTCTTGTTTGTCCTCTTTCTTGGTCGTGACTCTGTAAATTGCCCTTGAGATGGTTTCTTTGTGTTCTTGCTCAGGTTGATAAAGGCCAAGTTTATAGACTTGAATCTAAAACTTAGGAAAACTTGGATCAAAGAGGTAGCTTTGTTTAGTCTGAAAAGATTAGCTCTAGCTCAGAGTGGGCTGCTCTTCAATAATCATTGAATTTATGCGTTTTGAACCAGAATGTCTTCCCAAAGCTTACATAACCACATCCAACTGGATTTATAATGTAGCAGTGCCAGCTTTATAGTCTTGTCTTGCTTATTTTCCTGTCCTTATGCTAATAATGGGACATGCTGAGCAACAAATCCTTTCCACAAATGAAGGCTGCTACTAAGAAGTAGTGTATCTTGCTTCTAGATGTCACAAACCTAATCACTTTGCATTAGTTGAGAAGTTGTGAAGACTTTAGTTAAAATGTAGATTATGTAAAATGTTAATGGAAGGTCTGGAAGGTATCATCTGTCACTTGCATCAGACATGCGAGATATGTTTGAACCTCACTGGTCACTCCAGAGAGTGAGGACAGAATCCCCTGTTTCCTTATAACCACTGTAACATCTGTGTTATGGTGGGCTAAGGTTGGGTTTGGGTTTTTTTCCCCCTGTTAATTATAAGATATTAGGTGCCAAGTTTAAGACACTTTTAGATAAAATATGCTAGTGGATCTTCTGGAGAACTTCTTTCCCACCTCCTCCCAAGTGATGTTTTCTTTGATGAGCATCTTGTAACTGTAGAAAGATGTCTGGTTTTAGCTGAAGTAAATTTGATGGTAGCAGGGTCAAAAGTGACCCGTCAGAGCTGCCGCAACTACCATAACTTGAAATACAAACCAAGGACCATGTGCTCAATAATACTGCCTTCCCTAAAAGAACAAGGGTACCTCAAATTCCAGCCAGAATTTATAGTTTCAGCAAACTCATGTCTGTACAGCCACCTCTCTTCCTAACATGTCTTGGATAGCTTAGCATCTGCAAGCTTACAGATAAGCCAATTAAATTAACTATTAAGGTCCTTGAGGAAACACTGGTGAGCCTAATTTAACAGATGTTTGATTTTCAGAGAAAGAAATATGCTTACCAGCAGGGAAAAGCCAAAACAGACAGCACCTTTTCACACCGAAGAGTGTTCTTATCTCTGCTTAGCTTTGGGATGTAAGGAACTGATAGCAAAAGCCAGAACAAAAGTTTTTGATGACAAAAGTCAGAACTGCTGCACCCTTGTTCTGACCCATGTTTTGTTTAGTATTTAAACTAACACTGATAAGGACTTCATCTCTACGGCACAAAGCCAGAATGGCAGACAAGCTAAATCGTTTTATGAACTACTTGTGGTTCTTGTTACTGTACGGTGTGTCTTGCCCCAGCCTTTCAAAACCTTGCAAAGGGGTGATTCCTGACAAGCACCACACACTGTCTCACGCGCACAAGTCCTGGCCCCACACATCACTGCTAAAAGCCATTTACAGCACATGGAATTCTGTGGGTGTTCCTCCACCTGGTCACTTGTAATGCAGTAAGAGTATGCGAGTCCTAGCCTGAGGGACTTGCATTTCAAATGTCTATTGGTTTGAATGATGGAAGCAAAGTTTTTTCACATTATGTGGCAATGGAAACAAAGACCTCTTGTATGGTATTGCAGCTATACAAGGCAGTTTGTTTTCTATTGGGTAGGGAAGATTTGTTGCATGAATTCCAGCTGTAGCGTCATACTATTTATTGTTTTTATTGTTAATTATTTATTACTACAGAAAAGGTATAAAAGAGTTAAAGCTGGCTCTGAATTTAATTCAATTATTTGACTGTCTCTATTTCAGAGAAGAGGGCTGCTGTAGCAATCCTGAACTGCACTGAACTTCAGAAATCACTGGAAGTGAAGAATACTTTGGATAAGCGGTGAGTAGTGCCTAGAAGTTGGACTTGATACTTTGGAGCAACTTCTCAAATTTGGCAATCTTCTTAAGGGTTTGACTGGGAGAGGGAGGAATACATTTATCTTGGTATAAACCAATTTTGTGAAATTTGTAAACAAATAATTTCCTGTGCTAGTCAAGTACTCAGCTTCTATAGAAGCAGTCATTAACTCTGAAATCTCTGTTTTCCTCTCCTGGTTAATAGATTTCTGTGGAAAATAGCTTTAATTTTTTCCCCTAATTTATATTAAAAAAAACCCAAACACAAAACAAAACACAATGAAAACACCTCCTTTTGAAATAGAAATTCAATCTTTCTCCTTCTGGGTATAAGAGATCAGATTGTGACTTGTTTGAAATCCAGATACAATAATTCATCGTCTTGTAAAGATACTTTAGGACTGATACTACAGGAATAGATAAAATGAGACATACACATTTTTTAACACTGTCGACTGATTACTTAAGAGAATAGGTATTTCTGGAAGCTGGGGTATTTGAGTACCCCAGTACTCAAATTTGAGCACAGTATTTGAGATTAACTCTTGCTAAATGGTACAGTACCATGGGAATGCTCTGTGCCAAATCAAAGTCATGACACACCTGACTCCACAAATGGTATTTTAATATTGCCAATGTTTGACATTTTTCATAAACAATATAAGAAGCATTGATTTGTGCAGTCTATCTTAACAGAATAGATCTAGCTTAACAAAAATACTTGAGAAGAAAATAATCCATCAGTTCTTAATGGAGTTCCAGGTCCCCCATTTTAACCAGATAGTCATGTCACTTATCAGGATGTAATATATAAATCATTCCTGATTTGAGGAACACAGAAACTTGAAATGTGTTCTTCACATCGGGTGTTCTAGTTAATCAATCTTTTCATTAATCAGTGGTGGATTTCTTTTGTGTGAGTGTGCATGTGTGATTTACAGAACCAGGGAGTGGAGCACATTCATTGAAGTACACATTGCAGACTAGTGATAGAAGCATCTAGCTGGAAACACAGGAAAGTCCTCAGCTTAAGCTTGTTGCCTTGCAAGGACAGCTCCTTTACCGAAAGGCACAAGTGGCCGGCCACAGAGAATTTCGGCTGTGAGTTGAGCGGAAAAAGGCAACAGCAGTAGCTCTAAAACACAAAAGCTACAGGATAGGAGTGAGATTCAAAACTTTTCTCCCCCATGTTTACCTACCTATTTCCAGTACAATACATAGGGAGCCAAAGTTCTCAAGTTGGACAATTTTGCCTTCCCAAAGGGAAAGATTATTAGATGTCAGTCTACCATGGCCCAATAGGACTTACTGAGTCCATTTGGCTTATATTTCCACTGTGTTTTCCAAAGCTTTGGGATTCACACCCTATTGCAGCATTGTCTATCTTAGTGCTTCTTTTTCCCATTTTCAGAAGAAACCAAACTATTCCGTGCTATACCTGAAAGAGGTTTACTCTGAGGAGTGCAAAGCAGTCCCTTTCCATCCCTGAGAGGCTGTGCTGGTTGATAATTACGAGTGAATTTTGTCAGCTGGAAGCTGCTCTTCTGACTTCCACATTTTCCCTGTGCGTAGCAGTGCAATGTTGACACAGACATAATCTTTTATTAGTGGTAATATATTCTGCACTTGGGAGACAGACTTGGAAGCCATGAATGCCCCTCAGGAGGAATTTGTGTCAGCAGAACCTTTTCTATCACAGATAAACTGCCTGAAGCTTGTTTGCCTTGGGTGCAGTGACCAGTGGCTTTGTGTAAGTCCAGGGCACCTGAAGATGGCAAACGGGCTCTGACTGGGTACTGGCCCAAACAGTGTTTTGCACCTAGGTTGGACAACAACAATAATAGATTGATTCCAGGTCTTATACTATTCTTAGTTTGGGGCTTTTTTTTTTAAATAACTGTGACTTATAACTCAGCTTTTCTGAGGTGGTCAACCCCTTGGTGACTTTGTCATCTCTCACATAACAAATACGGCTATTTAAAATCTGAGTTCATCTGACACTGCTCCCTTTGCCCATTTGCTTTTTGTGAACACGACAGCTTTCCGATAGCTTTTGTTTTTCCTGATTTGCAGTCAGTTAACGAATGCTGAATGTTCCATAGAAGTTCGAAACCAAACCTAGACTACAGTAGGTTTATTCAGACCTCTCTCTCCTCAGTCTGCTGTGCCCAGTCATAATGCTCCTGCTCTGTGAACTGCTGAGCCATCCGTGCCAAGGCTAACAAGGCCAAGCTAAGGCTCCAGCTGTAGAAGTCAGTTGGATTGCATGTCTTAGTAATGAACTCAGCCTGTACATTGCTAAATAACTGCTGGATAAGTAGGTAGGCAAACTGTGGCTCTGTTTGTAATGCTGGAATGGAAGGTGCCCCCTGGCCTGACATAAGGGAGCCTTTCCTGACTCATGGGTCACCTCCTGACTAACAGCACACGCCAGGGAGCAGACAGATCTAATCTTCCACAATAAAGAATGAATAACGAATGAATATTTCTGGATCCACTGCTTAAGCAACTTCCCTGGCACTAGCAATATGAACTTCAGGGGGAAGAAATACACTTTTCTGCCCTATTTGTTAAAATTTTTCAGTGAATGGCCAGCAGCAGCAGCAGTGCGAATCTCAGACTTTCAATCCCCTAAGTGGAATGTTGCTTCTTTAGGTTTTCTCAAACACTGTAATCTGAAGATCAGGTTTCTGCTTGCTGTAATCATGACTCTCTTCCCTGCGCACAAGTCAACAAGACTGAAAAAGTAACACTGACAAATCCATGCAGGTTTCTTATTTTTTTGCATCACTTTGGATATCTGTACTGGTATGGTAACATTCCTTTTTCTAGAGTCAAGTGGATAAGTTTAAAAAGTTGTGAAACTAGGGTTACCCAAAATACTGGAGGGGCAGTTCAATCTGAACACTTCTGCAGGTGGTGCACTCTTAGGAATTAAACTTTCCAGACACAACAGACATATCTGCAAAGTCTTTTAAAGATTGCTCAAAGAACAGGAGGAG
>JAHREE010000245.1:4481616-4591953 GCA_033628505.1 Tringa tobata | reverse complement strand
CAGAGCGGCGGCGCTTCCGAGCCCTTCCCGGTTGGGAAAGTTGTTGGTTGGCGGTGCGGAAGAGGCCGGCGGCGGGCAGAGCTAAAAATACCCCCGCCGGGACCCAGAGGACGGGCGGAGGGCAGCGCCCTTACCGGCGGAGCGGCCGCCCCCGCGGTGGGAAGGGGACAAGGCGAGAAGCTTTCACCGCTTCTGGCCGAGACCGCCCTGGTCGGCAGGTCCTCAGGGCAAGGGCGAGCCCGGGGGGAGAGGACGGGAGGGTCCCCTTGTGTCCCCCCCTCCGGGCTGACGGGCCGGGGTGCCGCGGGGAGCACCTGCCGGCAGCCTCTGTCCGTCCGTCTGTCCCTTCTCCCGGCCGGTAGCTCCCGTACTCGGTGCCTTCCTAAAACTATGTCTCTTTAAGGGTGTCGGGTGAGGTGCTGCAAAACCCAGGTTCCCAGGATCAATAGAAAGTCTTATCAGTATCATTTTAAGAGCATTAAAACTTCCTTGCGTGCACGTGCAGGTGTGTTTGAAGTCTGAGGAGGGGTTTATAACTAACTAACTAACTAACCAAAACACACTGTTGTAAACTGAATGTTTCAGTTTGCAAACCGAAACGCAAACTGCCATGCGTTTAACGAAAAGACAATTAAAGGCTTATAGCGGCCGACACAAATGCCACGCTGAAGGACGGGAGCCGGGAAGAGCGTCTTTCGGGGAGGACATTGCCCCCCGGGATCTGTGGTGAGGCCGAAAAGGCAGGCTCTCACACGTGAGCAGCTCCCAGGTATCTGGAGGACTTCGCTGTGAACCGGTGCACCCAACTTTCCCGAGCGAACACTCATTGCTGTGGTGACGGTCACACCTACCTGCCCTTGTGCGACGCGTGAGCACCAGGGTGCAGGTGAAGGAACACCTATGAGGGAGGCGTGGCCGCTTTCGTATTTCCCTGTCACTGTGAAACACGTTTTTTCTCCCCCCTTTTCTTTTGTTAGTGTTGCCAGAGGGCTAATATTATTCTGAGCAACGGTTATGTATTTCTTCTTTTGCGTTCTTGCTTCAATGTGCTTTCGTCTTTTATCTGGCATTGTGGAAGCCCGGGCAAATATTTAAAATAGCGTGTGAGGAGACGAGTCACGGAGAAGTTGAAGTTCACGTTCCAGGAACCGTAAAACTCCAAATCGAGTAAGCCTGAGGTTTTCAGCAGCAGGCTGTATATTTGAAAAGTTCTTGGCACTGAAGTAGGCTCTAAACCCAACTGTTTGCAACACTTGAAAATAAAGTGGATGTGGGCTTTTGTAATTTGCCAGCACTTCTGTGAGTCGTCCTGCATTATCTTCCACTTAGCCTCGTGTGCATCTAATTTGCCTGTGCTGAAAGGTTCAAGCATTCATTGGAGTTTTTAATAAACGCTAGGCTGTATGGTCAAAATCCTTTTGTTTGCGGGATTTTTCTGGTGGGTCTAACGCTGTTGGAGCAGAGCCCTTTAGCAATATTGCATCAAGATCACTGCCTAGCACTTGTGAACCCGTGCTTATCATTTGTGAACCCATTGGGAGCGCCCTGGTAGGTTGTAGAAGTCCTTCCTCCGTGTAGGGGCATAGTGTGTGCAGAGCAGAGAAATAATGGGCACGTAGTAAGAGGCGTTATCACAACAAGCTAAATAAGGCCTGGGGTCAAAATGTCTACTTCTTGCTACCAAAGCAGTGGTGCGAAGCTTTGCGTGTGGGTGGCAGGTTCATTTTAAGAAGCTGGCTAATAATAAGAAATTGCCTTTGGCTTATGTAATGAACTCCACAGGATATACTTCTTACAGAGGGCTTGCCTCCCCCATACGCTTCCTCCCGACTTGACTGAAAACAGGCCGGTTAATGAACTGTGTAATCTCTTAAGAAGTTCCCACATCATGTGGAAGAAGTTAAAAGCTCTCGTCTGGCCCGCAGGGTGTGTTTTAAGCCCCCAAGAGTGGCAGCCGCGGAGCATGGCGGACCCCAGGCAGGCTGGGCTGTACTCTGTGGTCCCTGCCCTGGCACCCCAGAATCTCATCCCTTCTTCACCCCTCAAAGCGAGCCTGCGACGGTGGTGTGGAAACGTGGTCCTAACGGCCACGGTGGGTTCTCTTGCCCAGCCGTGCCTCTCCTGAGGCTGGTGGAGCTCGTTCTGGCTCATCATCGCTGCTGCTATGCCACGTGTGTTGGCTGCACAACACCTAGTTCGTGCTCCACATCTTTGTTTTCCAAAGCAGGCGTACGGCTTTGTGCAGCGGATGGAATGTATTGACTCATTAACCTGCTGTGTGTGCTGGAAGTGATATAACTGAAGCTGAGTTTATTAGTCCTGCTTTAGCAGGTCTTTCTCCTTGAGGCTTCAGAGAGTGATGAGACAGCGAGCTGTGCCTGAGATTCTAGGTTCTTAGTGGAGGGTTTTTTTTTTGTTCCTTCTAAATTCAAAACACCCACTTTAACGTATTCAGAAGTCAAGAAAGTAGACTTGTCTTCCGTGATGTACAAAATGACACTCACAAGCAACCAACCAGCCACCAAAACAGCAACTTTAGCATCTCTCGGGAACGGCGATGGTCACTTCTGCTGCTCTCTGTAATCCAGTGGGAGAACTGAGTGGCAGAAGGTAATACTGGGGAAGGTGGAAAGGACCCTGAAATGCAAAATCTATCAAATCGTCTGAGTGAAAGTCCAGTACCGAAGCAGTGATACCTTTTTTTCAACAGCTGATATGTAAGAAGAAATTGTTAGCAGAGGTGGGCTAGAAACAGGATGAGGGGGATGAAGGAAGAAGAGCCAAGAAGAGGGATACAGGTGTGTTGCTGGGGAAAAAAGGGCAAGTGGTGTCTCCACCAGAGTGTGCATGTGTGGCAGTAAATTACTGTTGGAAACCCACATTTGGTTACAAAGCCTAGTTTGTAGCCATAATTTGATTTTTTTGGGGGTCACACTTTCACTAATCCTTACACTCATGGGAGTGGGGGACACACCATCTCCCAGGCTTTCACCTGAGTCAGGTCTACCCATAGACCTGTTGTGTCAAAGATACACTACTCCTTGCTTTGTTGCATTAATGGTCGCACTGTGTCGCCAACAGTGTCCTTTGCCGAGAGCATACTTCTCCAGCATTTTACTTTTTTTGGTGTGGGGGCTGATGGGGTGCTTGCAGCAAAAAAAATCTGTGAGGTTGAAAGAAGTTCAAATGTTCACTTATGCCTCGGTAAATGTTAACTGAGATGCTGTCACTTCAAATTTACTGTTCCTTGGGTTGTGGCAAAGGGAAGTGTTTCAGGCCACTGTTCTGCAGAGAGGAGATCTGCCTGCAGGAGCTATGCAAGAGGGCATAAGGAGCGTTTAAAACCTGAGTTACATTAAAGTATACTAATAATGGCTGCATCTTTTCTTTGTTTTTCAGAATTGGTCTGCGAGTCTTATCGTAGCCTCTTTAACTGGTGCTTTTGGGTCATCTTTTCTTTACGGCTACAATCTCTCGGTGGTGAACGCTCCCGCAGTGGTAAGTGACTGACAAAACTGGAATTTCATATCAGTAGAGGGCAGCCTTGTCCAGCTCGTGTGCACTCCTCACCAGCCTGCTTTTACAATCCTCCCCATGTAGCAGAAGGGGTTAAATCTCATACGGCAACTTTCCTTTGCCTGAAAGCTTCTTTCTGCTGCCCCTGAGGTTTTCACTTAAATTCAGTAGCTGTCAGGAAACTAAAGGCTGCTGTTGAGGTGAGGGGGTGCACATGGTTTGCTTCTCATTCTCCCCAAGCCTGGACTAACACTCAGTCTTCTTGCACGCTTTTGTGTGATAAGTTGTTTTTTTTTAATAATCTGTCTTTTCTGACTGGTGAGTGTTGGGTAGCTCCGTGCCCATGTTCAGCAGTTTCTCTTCAGCTTGTTCAGTTCTGGAGGGTGGTACAACATTGCATTCCCACAGTGCTGATAATACAAGTAATGCCTCTGGCTTCCTCTTAAATAATGGGCCTCGTCTGCGTTTCGTGGTGATGCCTTGTTTGGTTCTGAACTCGAAACCGCTGTGTTGACCATGTGTTGGCTGCAACATATGGAATAGATTTGATGAGTGCTGTGAAATCAGTGTACAATATTTGGAGGGATTTCATTAAGATGTCAGTTATCACAAATGGAAATCTGAACATTTTGTTTTCACACTGGCACTGTAGAGTTCCTCCTAATTAATTCAGTCAAGCACAGGAGTTCAGTGGAGCCGCAAGCAACACTGTTTCAAAAAAGTAGCTAGTAAATTTTGGGAAGTAACTGTTGAAATTCCATTTCAAAATAGTTCTGCTCCAAAGCTAAGCTCCTTCTTTTATGGAAATCTCTTATTAAAACGTGTGGCTAGGTTTCCGCCTAACAGGTTGGCCACGTCACATTAAAGATGGATGCAATATTTATGCAAATAATGCAAGAAGAATTATTTTCTTTTAATTTTTTGTGTGCGTATTCTATTTGGTAAACTGAGACCTAAAGGACGAGACTCACCCTGTGGGAAGTTTTAATTGCTGCCTTTGTAACTTGAAGTTCCTGGTACTTTTGTACCAATAACGCAGGAATGGACAACTTGGATATTTATTGTAGCGTGATGTGTCTAGACATCACTTTACCTTGCAGTCATGAGAAGATAAACAAGGCTTAGAGGAAATCAGCAGTAAGCTGAAATTCTGCGAGCAATTGTCCTGATGGTAGACATCCTTCCTGCGCTGCCTCGGTACTGTCAATGGAGCAGTGAGAATGATCCGATTTCTAAACTTTTAAGTGCCGTCTAAAAAATGGGCTGTCCTGGTAATCAGAGCTCTCCCGTGGCTTTCTGCGGGAGTAAAGGAAATAAAGGATGACAGGATGTGCTGTTTGGCATCGCTCAGACACTTAGGTTTGAGCAATGTCATAGATCATAGCCGTGACCAGAGTGCAGATGGAGAGGTTGCAGGTGCAACCCTACCGTGACGAATGATGGAACTCCAGACGTCATGGTTAGTAGCGCTTCCAGGACTGTCTTTTTTTTGCTTGAAATCTTTACTGTTGCTTTTGGACTGAAACCGGGCACTATGCTGAGGATGGGTTGACGGGTATACGTGAAGTCTCCCTTTTTCCAGCGTGGTGTTTCAGTGTTTGATTGAGATCTTTGTGTCTGTCTTATTCATGTTAAACCTTGCGTTAGCTAGGTCTAAGGAGGTCCTACTGACAAGGAATATACAGCGGTGCAGTTCAAGAACAAAATACAAAAAGGGTGAAGGGAAGAAGGTTCTCCTGTGCTTGTAACCATGGTAGGGAGGAGCAAGCTGTACCAAAGCTGTGCTTCTTGCAGCACAGGAAAAGGAACCTTTGCTCCATCTGTTTTCCCAAATCGGTCTGCTGTAAGGTGACCCTTTGGGAATACTGGTGTGAGGTGACTGAGGAAAACCAAAAGCGAGCAGCTTTTAGCGGTAGCTAAACAGCACTCTCGTAAGAGATTATACTGGCAGTGCAGTAATCCCTAAAAGTTGTAAGATGACTTTCATTTATAAGCTTGGTAGGACAAGTAACTTGTTCTGGTGACTTGCGGTTTACAGCCTGGGTTGCGTGAGCATCTCTCTGTAGGATGTTGGGTATCATCTGCCCCTATTTACTTCAGTATAATTCCTTTTGATGTCTAAAGTCCTCCAACCTTAGAGAAGGACTGTGTGATGCTTTGAGAGTTGTTGAAAAAATGCTCGATGATGACTGTTGACGAAGACACGGGATGTTTGCAGGATCCTGGGACTGAGCACGTCAGCATGATGACTGAGCTGGGGGGAGTTCATTTGAGACTGAAGCATTGAAGAACTGTTTGTAAATTCTTGTGTACATTTCCTTTCGTTTCCTTTCTGATGCCAGTTCATCAGTCTCCAGGGCAATACCCCTGCAGTTCTCACTGGTGAACTTTACTGCAGGTCAGCTCCTAAAGTAGAGTTGGTCCAACTACATTTTTGTTGCAAGGGGTGAATAAATCACACCAGCTCTGCTCAGAGCAGAGATTGCTTCCCACTCAGTCCCTTACCTTTTGGTGGGAAAGAGCAGTGGCCTGTCGCAGGTGTTTCCCCTGCACACAGCGCTTCAGCGCACAAGAAACCCAGAATTAGAAATTGTCCATGGGCTTTTTCAAAGAGTTACCAGAATTTATTAAAAATGCATGGGAGCATTTGGCAGTAGGAAGACAAATGCTTTAATTGAATCCAAGCTGAAGCTGTCTTTTTGTGAGCTGAGTTTCTACAGTTCACTCCACGGACTGGTTGTGGGCAAGGTCTGTAGAACAATGATGTCCTTTGTACTCCACACGGGAAGCAAAGTCTCTGCCACTTACTGTGGCGCAGCCCTTGCCCCAGTCCTGTGGGCGGCTGCAGCTCTGCATTCCTTTTAGAGCTGATATGGGAAAAGCAAGGCTTTTTTAATACATTACAAAAATGTATAGCTTGCTGTGTCAGCCAACTGGATAGTTGTCACTATGTGTGAGTCACGCTTGCCACTATGGCTAAGGTCATTTTTCTTCTCTAAAGACCAGTTTACCTCTTCCCTTGATGTAAGTTGTTTACAGTTAAGGAGACAAGGAAAATACTTCCCTTATATTTAAAATATATCCCTTCTATTTATTAATATTAATATATATCTCTCTCCTGTATATTTCCCACTACTACCTAAGTGAACTGAGGCCACAGAATACAAGACACTGATATCAGTCAGCTGCCACTCCTCGTAGGCTTTTGTTAGGGGCTAAAATTTTTGTATACAGATTTATACCATTAGCATTGTTCAGACAACTGACTAAAATCCCAAAGGAGCCTTTCCATGGAAGTCAATGGATTCAAATCCAGTGGATTTGTTGTATTAGATTTGGGTTGTTTCGTGTGCAGCTCATCAAACCCTTTATGTGTTATTACCTTCCCATTTACTGGCAATGGGAATCCAGACACAGGTGATGCACATGCCAATCTTACTATTGAGTGTTGTAGTTTGTACTTTCTTTTCTTGACTATTTGCAATTATTTGATGTCTCCTTGTGCATAACAAAGCTATGCTGAGAAAATTAGTCATAGCACAAGGGGAGAATAATTTGCATGCTATTTTTAGCCATTATCATTAGCAAGAAATGCTAATAGTGTTCTAAAAATGTTTTCTCTTAGTATTCATTACTATCAGAAATGAACTTCAAATAAACAAGATGATATCTGAGTCTAAATATAGTCTGAGTATTGGTGTTGAAGAGGTAAGATGTATTACTTCATTTAATGGTAGATTCATTTGCAAGTTTACTGTGAGATTCTTCTAAATGGACCAAGCACCAAATTTACTTTTTTCTTTTTTTGTTGTTTTTTTTCTGACTCTTTGTATAGAAACATGTAGGGTAGGATGGGAGACATATCCCTGTCCTCCTTTTAGTTCAAGGCACAAGAGACCTACTAGAAACTTGATGGAAGACAGTGAGTGGTATGTTCTACCTCCACCTTTCTTAGGTGCTTTGAGGGTGGAGAGGTGGTGTTTCAAACTAAATAAAGTCCTCAAATTGAATAGTCCATGTGTCCAAGGCTGAAATACCTAAGGTTTGAAGTTCCTAATTTATACAGGGAAAGTGTGTTGTTAGGCTTCTCTTGCTGAGTGCTGCCCCAGGATAATTTAGTACCTATGACATGCTGGAGGAAATCTGAGAAGAAACTGGGGAAAAGTGCCAAGATTAAACTTTGTGACACTGTAGAGCTTGTCGGGGAGCAGCGACTTAGGACAAGTGAGAGCGTTACATGAGTGTGCTGTGCCCTTCTGCAGCAGTGATTGCCTGTTCATTGTCCTCACTAGACCATCAGACACCATGGTGGCATCAGAGTTTTGCTTGATTTCAAAATGGGAACAGCATAAAAATGAGGAAACTTAACAAAAAGGAAAGTAAATGGGCAATATCTCTGCAAGCAATAGAGAGACTTTGTGAAAGTGTCATACTATGACATCTTTACATTTTAGAAAGATGAAGAAACTTTGGTGTAATAAAACATCAGGGAAGGGAAGTTGTTAGAAGGCATCCTTCAAAAACCTGCAGTTGTGCCTAAGTGAAGAAAGCAGAAAAAGAGTATAAATTCTGGTACGTTGAAGGCTAAAAAAGTGAACTGGTCCTGGAGTTTGAGTACTTTCAGCAGGCACAAAAAGTGTCCAGACAGAGGGCTTGGGGATATAAGGCTGATAGACAAAGCTGAAAAAGAGAATACAAAGACAAAACAAGGAACCTGAATTAATGTTTTGAATTGGAGAAGTCTGAGGAAGTCCCATGCTGGAACCTTCTGCATTGGAGAAGCGGTAATGTCAATAGAGATATGGAATAAAATCAGTCATAATTTTGTGTCAGGTTGCCAAAATACCTTAACATTGGTTCAAGATGGAAAAAAATAACTCAAAATATAGGCTTCAGATCACAGTTCAGATTCTTTTAAAATAGCCTTCCTCAGCAACAGTAACACTGAGAGGGTTAACATGACTTCAAGAAAAAAGTAGTTTTTAGGGGGAATACTTGGGACATACATGCTAAGAATTAGTTATTTGTACCTGATAACTTAGCAGAAACTGTAGTAGAAAAGTGAGAATTTGGGTAAGCGCTGGCATAGCTTTTGCAAAGGAGAACCGTGACTCAGGCATCTTGTTGGAGTTCTCCAGAGATTTAAGAGGCACTCAGAGTTTCAAAAGATACCCTGGAAGGGCCCTTATGGAAGGGTGTTGGGGAAATTAAGCTGCCATTTGAGAAAAGCGTAGGTCTCAGGATAGCTGAAGAGTTAGAAGATAGGTCTCAGGTTTTCATTTCTTAGGAGAACCAGCTTGTCTGGCAGAAAGATTCATGTCAGAGTCTTAGGTGTCTGATTTTGTTTGATACATTTTTCATTACTGAAAAGAAATTGCTTATCTTGTTTAGCAAACTGAACTTTGTTCAAAAAGCAGCTTATGTAAATTTGAAGGGGAGAGGCTATAACTTATTTATAGAAGTGTTTGGGGTTCTTAATTTTAACCATGTCAGACAACTAGCTCTTTTTGACTAATACTGTGGGCTTCTTTTACCCCCACCAGTATAAAACCAACAGCTGTCAGCTCTTATTTGTCTTGGCAGTAAATGCTTTGGGAGAAAGATGTTATCTTTCATTGCTTGGCTTAGTAGGTCCTTGATTTTGTATGGCTGCCAGACATGGCAGTGTCATTATTACAATGCAAAAGTGGACATAGCTGCCCTTCTTCCCTCAGTCTGTGCATGCTAATTGTTTCCAATTCACTCTGTCTTTTTCTGCTAATGTTATGCTAAAGAATTTGTAGAATTATTTACTTTTACAATAATGGCCTGTTGGAAAAAATAGTCTAGTGAGAGGCACTTAATTTTGAGCAATTCTGAGATCTGCATTCGGGGACTGAAACACAAAATAGAAATGATAAACATTGTTTCATGGTGAGTACAGTGTAGGGTTTTGCCAAAAGGATTCCTACTTCTATAACTTTTAAAGTGTCTTTAAAAATTTTCCAGGGAATTTGCTAAGTTACGTATGAACTTGCATGCACATACCCAAACCTATCAACATATGACTTGGGGTGCTCTGTCCTTTAAGACAAGACCAGCTCTTCTCTTGGTGTCTGTCATGTTGCCATCTGGCAGGGTTTCGTTCAACTCGCTTTCTCTTCATTACCTTTGCATTTCTGCCAATTCACCAACTTCTTCAAGATATTTTCACCTCTACCTGCTACTGGAGCCTCATTTGCTCCCTCCTTTGCTCCCCCTCTTTCCAAGTTCTTGGCACTATAGATCTGCAAAAGAGGAGTAAAACTATTTGCTCCTAATGCAAGACTCTGATTAATGATCATTGACCAACAGTTATTAGCATTTAAGAATTTGTGCATGTCCTTTTTTTTAAAAGTCATGGTAAATGTCAGGCACTGCAGTTTTCCTTGTCTTGTCCTTGTTACGCTGGGATGTGACGCCTCACCTGAGTGGTGTGGGTTTGTGGAGTCTCCCTCCTTGGAGGTACTCAACACCCTCCAGACACAGTCCTGGGCAAGCAACCGTAGGTGGTGGCCCTGCAGGAGCAGGGAGGTTGGACAAGGCAACTTCCAGAGCTCCTCCCAACGTCAACCCTTCTGTGATTCTATGTCTGAGCCCTTAGCACTAGTTTGTGGTGCAATTGTATCTAGAAGTGAGGAGGAGGAAGATAGGAGAGCGAGGGTGATTCCTGCAAGCAAGCTACTGGGCTGTCTTTAAGTTCTGTTTCTCTCAGTTGTGTTCTTAAAGTGTCATTATTTTTGTTAACATGTGTTGTTGTTATTATGTATTTTCTTTTAGTATATCAAGAAGTTTTACAATGAAACTTGGGAAAGAAGATACGGCTTCTCAGTGGATGAAAGCACACTGACTCTCCTCTGGTCCATAACTGTTTCTATTTTTGCCATTGGTGGCCTTGTGGGTGCCATCATTGTTACCCCAATTGTGAAGTTCTTCGGACGGTAAGTGTATTGGAAAATGTTTATTTTTTTAAAGCATTTTCTCACTTCGTCTCTCTAGAAGGTTTTATTTTTATTTTTTAAAAAATCTTCTTCACCAGAATGCAAATTTAAACATCTTCAAATTATGAAAGCTCATTTATAAGAGTTCTGAATTTCCAAGAGTAAAGTCAGTATCTTTCTGTCTGGCCTTACTGTGCATCGAGTCACAGAAGCAATTTGCTCTGAACAGGCAGTGTGTTGGGATGTCAAGGGGGTCGAATTGTCAAGAGTGCAAAAGAAAAATACCATAAAATAGGGAAAATTTCACAAAGGATTGGCAGATTCTTGTTTCATGAGTCTGCTGAGTATCTCACTGCACACAAATAAAGCTATCAACGTGTCTCATTTGCTTCTCAACATATGTTGTCATGTGGTAATAAAAATTTGCTCTTTTTTTTTCTCCCTTATGTCGACTTAAAATACAGTTTGAAGAACTAAACTAGGGTGAAGTTTGTGTTTGGTCCTCCCCAAGCTTACGGATGTCTTTCCTGCTCTATGCAACTCAGTATTTGACCAAGTCTTGACCATAGGGAACATGAGTACTTTAGGAATGTTTGTGTTGGTGTATGTTTGCATTTTTGCTGCAGGTACTAATTAGATATTTGTGACAGATTTTTGTTTCATACAGTCTTCCAAAGAGAATTTTAAAAGTAATTTGTAATTTACCTATGTTTAGAAGGGCATGGAAAAAAAAAAAAAAAGCCGTTATAGCATTCATCCTAACTGCTCATTTGGGTTTTCCTTAATTGTAAATTCTGCATAATTTGATAATTTTTACTCAGTTAAATCACTGGAGAAGGTCATCACGGCAGCTTAAATGTAAGCATTCACCTCCACCGTTCTTACTTTTCTGTTCTACATTTTAACTATTTCCCTCCTTTTAGATTGTACTCTCCTAGACCTGTCTGTCGTTATTTCAACTCTTCCACATCCCATTTTTCACCTCAAAGACTATGTTTTCAGGTTCTTCTATTTCATGCTTTCAGCAAGTCAGTATTCTCTGCTCTGTAAATCAGTTATCCATTCTTCTTTACTTTGTTCTATCCCTTCACTTCACCATTTGATTTTAAATTCTTATATATATTTCAGTCATGTTTTAGTTTTTTTTAGGTTTGCAATCTTCTGTCAAATTGTCAGTTTGGGTTTTACACACTTCTTAAATATATGAATTTATGCCCGAGTGATTAATTTCCAGACTTGTCACCAAGTCTTCTTTACTTTATGAAAAAGTGAAGTAAAAGATGGGTTCATAGAAGGCTTGAATTTTTGGTGAAGAGTAAAACAGCTTTGTGTGTGGGTTCATTAGAGTGGTATCTGATCTCAGTTTGGTGGGAACAAATGGTATTTCCAGGGCTTTACATCTTGCAGATTCTGCCCCCGTTTATTGTGTTTATCCCAGTTAAACTGTGAAAACAGCTCTCTCATAGATATGGTGTACGAGTGCTTGATTAGAGATGGGAAGGGATTGCATCTCTCAGGGCCGCTGGATAAAGGCTACTCATCCAAGTGCAGTTCTTGAGTTCGCTGTTCACTCTGCGGTCTGTTCATCTGGTCCAGGAAACCAGACTGACATATTGGTACGGTAATTGAGGAGCACATTACGAAGTGTTGACAGAACAATAAAATACTCCACTGTGAAATTGTTCAAGTGTAGGTGGGAGGGTTGTATGTATGATGAAGCGGAGCTCCATTACACTGACGCAAAATAATGAACTAAGGGGGATCAAAAGCATTAGTCAGAAATAATGTATGGCTTTAAAAAGAGCACTCTTGAATCATATTGCTATAAGATTAATAACATAATTTTCAAATTACCAGATGCCTAGGCCCTACTTACTTCAAGAGAGGTGTAGACTAATGTTATCAGAGAGCTTTGATCCACATAAGCATAAGTCCCAAATTCAAATGTGGCTTTGGCACTTCATATATATTCTCTTCTACTGAAGAGCAAATGCTATTGTGTATCCTGAACACCCAGAGTGATCTGCTCAGTGGATTGCTTAGGCCACTGCTAGGGAGTGTGTTAGGTTGATGGTTGGCCCTCTATGGGCCACAGTCCCTCTGGGGTTGTACCTCATCAGTCCTGGAGCACCTTCTCCTCCACTGACCTTCTCATAGGAGCCACCCCTGCCGCCCCTTCCCTTCCAAAACCTTGGTACAGCCACCCAGCAGAGTTTTTTTCATTACCAAAAATTTACATGCTTTATATATTAACACTGTGAATAGTGTATTACTTCATTGTTTTCATTTTTTTTCAATTCGGCAAAGACAGTAACTTTTATTTTTATCTTGGTTAGTTAGGCTATGCTTCTCTGCTCTTTGCTGCATAGAATAAGGGGTCACTGGCCAACTTTTTCTAGAAAGATACATATTTTGTAGGTTTTATTTAAATTAAAGAAAAAGAAAGTAAAACATGAGACGAGTGTATGGAATTTTTTTGTCCCAAATGAACATTTTGTTTCCATTTCTGACATTATTTGTATCACTTTAGCCCTAACAAATTATATCCATTTGAAAAATCTGTTTCAAATGGTAAAGTCATCATATTTGACAGCTATGTTGTATAAACATATACTTTTCATGAGCTCTATGTTATTGTTTGATCTTCAAACAATGTTCAAAAAATACTGGAAAGCAGGAAAAGTATTTAAAAATACTCGCCATCAAAATGGTGTTGATCTGTTGTAACAAGCTGGATGACTGGTTCAAGGGATGGGAGATTTCCAGTTGATTCTTTTATGTCGAACTCAAGACGAATGAGGACTGCTGGGTCAGTTTGTTACCTGCTTTGGAAAAGGAAAGGGTAGGCAGCCTTCCTGGTCATTGCTCTTTGTTTACATGGAAATCAGAATATATAGAGATTGAAAATCCATTGAAAGTACTCAAAAAATTAATACCACTTCAGTTTTTTAATAAAATTGGTATATTTGCAGCCTGTGCCATTTACCATCAAAGTTAATAGAATCCTCGTAATTTACATCATCAGTGATGTTTATCTCCAGGTAAATTTGTTTACAAATCAATTGGTTCTTTCATATGTTGTTGTGAGTGGGATTGGAGACTTCAACGTTAAGATGTACCTCTAGGGCCAAAACAAGACTGTGCTTAATTATGTGGCTGGTAAAGACAAAGCTCTGTTGCCTTGCCACATATAACTGAGTGAGGTGAGTCACAGGTGGAAAACATAGGGTACGATCATTCTCTTGCTATGTAATTGTGAAAATTATGGTGTTTTGTCTTGTGTTAGATCGTAAGCGATGCAAAGCAGCTATCTCGTTGGGATGTGCTGTAGAAAGCCCACCACATCTCCAGCAGATATCCCAGCTCTGGCTGTGATTCTGCTTGGGAATTGTAAGAAACTTTTCAGTCGCTCGCAAGGCTGAACCTGATGATAATGACTTCTCCAGACATTCACCTGCAGGCTGTAATTTTGCAAAAAGCCACTTAACTCTGTATTTGTGGCGAGATGTGTATAAGGTAGCAGCTATTCTCCAAGTTCTGGGTAGATTTTCTATGTCGTCTTTCAATAGAGAATCATTGCAGCAGAGCTATTGATCTTATGTCTTTAACCCCTCTTCTTCCATGTGTTTGGGGAAACGAGACCTTGGATGTCAGTGTCTGAATCTGACTGATAAAAGAAACATGTTGTTTTGTAAAGTATTCCTTCTGCAGAAGTTATGAGGCTTACGAGTCATTGTTGAATTAATGAGTCCCTCAAACTTGAGCAGAAAGTTCTGTAAGATGACAACTGTGAGAAATACAGCTGTTGGCATAGTGTGAATGAGACATTAAGATGTTTTGAAATTTTGAATGTATATTTTCATTATTTTCTTTGTGCTTTTTTGACAAAGTAATAATTTGCCATTACATTTGTTTTCTTTGAAATAAGTATTTTTTCACATTTTATTTGACTGCTTTGAATGAAATAATTTAAAAGTTGGGGGGAAAAAGATGTATACCAATACCTTGGTTAATTTTAACAATTTTTTGGAAGGAGTTTGATTTTTATCTCTTCTGTGAGCTCCAGTATTTTTTCTAACTCTACAAGTAGCAAGTAATTTTCCTCAATGTAGTTTTTTAATATCATGGGTTTAAGGATGAACTATAGTGACATAAATATGTCGGTGTTGGGAAGTTCTCAACATGGCAAAAACTGCATGTAGCATAAAAGTGCCTATAGTTATATCAGCTTATTGCCATTTAAGTATATTCTCTGGTTCCTACGTTCACCCAGAGTATGCTTGTTTATATTCATATACAGTGTCTCGGGCATGGCACTTGGGTTCTTAGGATGTGTAGGATGGCTAATTGCCGTGCCTTTGAAGTATCACTCTTTAGTTAACTATAATATGTTCTATCTTGAAGCTGTGACATACGTTTGGAACTGTATCCCTTTGGGTATAGTGTTGTATTTTGAAACTCTATACAACATGTAAGACACAGTGTTTGTTAGGCACCTTTTGGTTTTATTTTATGGATATTTAAGAATAATAGCCTTGTGTGCTTTGAATATGACTTTATTTAGCTGTTA
Source organism: Tringa tobata (assembly GCA_033628505.1). Classification (NCBI taxonomy): domain Eukaryota; kingdom Metazoa; phylum Chordata; class Aves; order Charadriiformes; family Scolopacidae; genus Tringa; species Tringa tobata. The sequence goes on along the minus strand of JAHREE010000245.1, from coordinate 4,576,908 downwards.
TGATGCCGGTATTTACATAAAATATCTTTTTCTTTTAGGAAATGTACGTTGCTGCTCAATAATGTGTTTGCAGTGACAGCTGCATTGTTGATGTCCCTCTCCTTGTTGGCAGGGTCATTTGAAATGCTCATACTGGGGCGCGTTATAATGGGAGTTGATGCAGGTAAATTTTTTTATCACGCCGTTCGTATCTGAAATGCTTGTGCCATGCATAATCTTTCTCCTTTACCCTAGTTATATCTTTCTTTACATTAAAGAGGCATTTCAGGGACTAGCCACACTGATTTCACTGGGACAAAACAGTACACTAGGGGTTGGAGGGTCTGATGTTTGGAGAAGACACTGGAATGGATGCTAGCTGCTGCTGTCCAACCTGTTCCTCCCCTTTCCTCTTTCAGCCCCGGTAGAGCATATCTGTCTTCATGCCGTGAAAATCCTTTGGCTAGGAGGGTGTCGTCTGTTTATATAAGCTGCTTTGTGTTTAGAAGTTTTAGATCCCATGCTACTGCCAGTAGGATTAAGTGGAAGGTTTGGTACATCATCATTTGCTCCAAGCAACACAGTCTTCTTGGTTTAAAAGTAAATCACAGAGGTGCTGCTGCACCAGAATAGTCCTGCAGCTAGCAGTGGGGTTCTCAGCAACTTCACAGATGGGTAGATGGTGAGAAATATTTACCTAAAGTGGAGATAGACTTGATGAATCACGATGGTTTTACCTTCTCGGTGTAATTACCTGACAAGCAAACATGCTTGCACCTTTGCATTGCTAAGGTCCCTTCCTGGCAAGCTTTGTCTGCAGTATTAGTAAGCACAAACTACAGTTGTTTAAAAGTGGATGCTCTGTCCATCACTTGTAGTGTGAAGTTCATGGGTAATTTTGGTGCGGACTGCCAATTTTTGTCTTGGATTACTACCAAACGACTGAACTTCTGGAGCTTTGTAAATATTGTCATTGTACTAACCAGCTCCAGTATTTTTTCTAACTCTAAAACTAGTAAGTAATTTTTCTCAATGTAGTTTTTTAATATCATGGGTTTAAGGATGAACTATAGTGACATAAATATGTCGGTGTTGGGAAGTTCTCAACATGGCAAAAACTGTATGTAGCATAAAAGTGCCTATAGTTATATCAGCTTATTGCCATTTGAAGTATATTCTCTGGTTCCTACATGCATACATTCACCCAGAGTATGCTTGTTTATATTCATATACAGTGTCTCGGGCATGACACTTGGGTTCTTAGGATGTGTAGGATGGCTAATTGCTGTGCCTTTGAAGTATCGCTCTTTAGTTAACTATAATATGTTCTATCTTGAAGCTGTGGCATCACATGCATCTGTTTTCTCCTGGCTTCAAGCAGGACTCTCGCCCTTATATCATGCCAGCTATTAAGAGTTCATAGGATGCAGCTGTAAGCCAGTATTGAGAGGAACATCTGCTAATACCCTTTACAGTAAAAATTTTTCATTTGACAGTGTCTGCTCTCTCTGCCTGACACATTGTTGGGTTTTTTTTCCTTACCTGCACCAACACTAACATGATTTTCCTTGCTTCGGAATGAACAAATTTAAAACATAAAATTGGTTCTCCTGGTGATTCTCATCTCCGAGTAACCTTTGGTGCTTTTCATCAAATAGCAGCCTACACACATCACTGTAGGTCTGTAACAGACAATCAATCCCATGGTTATTAAATGGTCCAAGAGTAATTAAACATGCAGAGAAGATAATTCATATTGTCTGTGGATAAATATCATTCTGTTCTTTGCATGGTTTTATGCCATTTTTGTGAGCATATTAGCATTCAGACTCCTTTCAGTAGATGTTTGTTTCATACCTGGCATAATGAAAAAGCGATTTGACTTAATATACGCTTTTTTGCTTGCTTTGTAGGCATTTCTCTGAGTGCCCTTCCCATGTATTTGAGTGAAATATCTCCTAAGGAAATCCGTGGTTCTTTGGGTCAGGTCACAGCGATTTTCATCTGTATTGGTGTTTTCACTGGTCAAGTTTTGGGGTTGCCAGAAATATTTGGACAAGTAAGTATTTAACAGATGTTCTCTGTGAAAGAACACAAGAATGCTTAAAGTGTTATTTTTCCAGATTTTGACTGAGTTTCTTACAAAAGCAGAAAACAGAAACATTTTTTTGTTTTATTTCAAAGCACTATGAAAGTGATTTCTTCCATGTCTAAAGGTGTGTATGTGTGATTGAGTTTGGTAGACGTGGCAAGCAGCTTTAACAGCTTGAGCAGCCTGTGTGTGTGCATATGCAGGTTTTCCCACCCCTCGCTCCCTTGAAGCCTATTTATTTTTGCTGATTTCCAGTTTCTTTGAGTATCAAGTTCTTAAGAGTTTTTCCGTATTTCATTTATAATTTTTCAAAGTCAGATAGAACTGGGAAAGGCTTGGTTAGAATTTGTACAAGAACCTGCATAGGAAGACTCTTGCCTGGTATTTATTAAGCTTCTTGTAATGCAATCCTGCTTTTACACTTGGAGGTAAAAGAACAGAGTTATTTATACCTTTATGGAAAGAGATTATCTATGCTGATATAAGAGGTTATAGTGCTGTTGAAGGCTGAGATTAACTTGGTGGCCACTGGATGTCGTTATTACTCTGAATAAATGAAGTCAAGGCTTATTCAGGCTGGCACTTGGAAATACTTTTTATGTGGAGATGAATCTTCAAGGCGATGTGGAGGAAGCGTCTGCAGCCATCCTCTCGCAATGAAACCTGAGTGAAGAATCCCTTCTGAAAGCCAGCAAAAGTAGTAAACAGTTGAAAAGTGAGGAGAGCTTGTCCTCCCGTGTCCATCCAAATTCAACCCCTTTGTAGACACACAAGATCACCCTCCCTGACACTTTATTTTTGTCTGGCCAGCTCTTCTATACTCTCCCTTTATCCTTAGGCTCACTTATCCTGTTTGGCTCTCCTGAAGGCAAATGGTTTGATTCAACTGTCCCTTTATTGAAGGACAAATTATTCCCCCTGCTGCCAAAGCAACAAATTTTAGGAAAAAGCTTAAAATGGTTTTCACTGACCTTCATTGTGTGCTTCTACAGATGTCCCTTCTCTTGTTTTGAAAGCTAGTCTGTTACAAAAAAGTGTATTAAATGTCAAGAGGCTGATTCGACTACTTAGAATATATGTCAGCTCTTATGTAGTAGGTTTTTTCTTATTTTTTGAAACATGCATCCACTTTTAAAGGTGAAGTGTCATAAAAATTCTTGTTTCCCTGTTAGGTCTTTGGGGTCCCTATTAGTTTTAATAGGGAATACTTATTCCTTGGTTTCAGCTCACTCTTGCTCTTTTTATTTTTCTTCTCCCTTTCCTTCCACTCCCAAATTATGGAGGTTGTAATTCTGCTTCTACAACCCGCTTTAGTATGCAGTTAATTAATATTACACCATTAAAGATAGCAATTAATTTATGTGAGAAGAAATATACTTTCCCTGTAAAATTAGTTCTTTTCAAGATGAGCAATGTCAGCACGTAAAAGGAGCAAAGTTTTGGCTGGTGTGAATTAGCATATTTCCAGTAAAATGATTGGTGTCAGCTTGTATTTTCCAGTTAGGTACATGGGTGTATTTTTTTTTTAATGTATTAATAAAATTCAGCACTGAGGGGAAACCTCAGGCTGTTTGAAATATGGTTCCCTGGTGCAGTCTTATCCTTCTTAGAAAGCTTTATCAAAATTTCTGTTGGTTTCAGCCAAGGCAGGATTTTCTTCCCGAGCTTCGTGTGGGTCCCACTAAAGTTGGTGGGACTTTTGCACCAGTAGCAGCAGTCATTGCCAGAGGACGTTGCTGCAGGGGGTACGTGTGTCAAGTTCACTTCTGCCGACGCTGAAAGGTGGCAAACGTGGTGTCTTCTTCCTGAGGTCTATAGTCATTGCAACGCTTTCTCCTATTCCCTAGGAGGAACTAAATGCACCATGTTAACACAAGAAAGAAGAACTGCAGAGGGAATGGAGTAGCTTAATCTCAAGGACAGTATTGCTATAAGAACCATTTTTTATAAATGCTCTGTGAGTAATTGCATGCTGAAATTCAGCAGAGTGATGTTTGGAACAGTCTCCCAGCTGAAGTAGCTTGAGCAGAAAATTTAACTTTTAAATCGGAGCTTGAAGCATTTATCTGGATTATATGAGATTGTTGCCTTCAGTGGTTCTGTAGAAGTCTTTCTACAGGAAAGGAAAGTGTTTATGTAGGCTGTGGGACATAGCCTTACAAGCATTTATTAACAACCTAATTGATTACTTCCTCCGTTACCAAATGCAACAGTGCTCCTTTAAATGTGGAAGTGTGACAAAAATAGCTCCAAAGCACCAAGTATGACTCGAGGCAATTCAGAAAGTCCTTACTGATTTTTCTGTCAAGTGGGTTAAGCAGGCCCAAAGTGATTTTTTTTTTTTTTTAAGCAATCTTTTATTTATGAAGACGAGCCCAGGAGAAGCAGGAGCCATGCGGGCAGCCCCAGGTTCGGTGCTGGGGGGCAGTTGTTGGTTTTGGCCATGTTACTGTGGGCTGGTGGGCTGTTTCCCATTCCTTCAGCCTTCCCAAGCTTTCTACTAGAAGGGCTAGTGGTTCAGAATCTTCTCATTTCCTTCTGTTACCTTTTTATGCCAGTTCTGTGAGCTTATTCTCATTATCATTTTGGTCAACTGTTATTTATCCTTTAATATCTTTCTCTCTCTTCCCTGCTCTCCCCAAAGTGTGTTTCCTTTCTTTTCCTCCTATCACTTGTGATCTTTGCATTTTGGGTTAGACTTCATGTCCTCTAGTAAAACAAGCTCTTTAATCTCCTTCTCATCCTAAGAGCCTTTCTCTGTACCAATTTAAACCCAGGAGAACAAGATTATACAGATAACCCAGATAAAATTGTACTTTTAAAAATAGAATTGTATGAAACGCTCCCTTATTTCCTGGTTATCCTGGAAATATTTTGGCTAAAATATTCTAGAACTGCATTTATTTTATTTTTTTTTCTAAGTCACATCATACTGACATGACCTTGCCAAACACTACTACATCCAATTTTTAAATTATAGTATAAAAGAGCAGATAAAAAAAAATAAATTACTGTAATACTTAAATAAAGCCATTCTTTTGGATTCTGGATATATAGGCTTTTATTCTATTTGTTTCCAGGGGTACTAACTTTAGAGAATTCAGTCTGAAGAAGGTGTTCCTTTAGTAAGCAATGCTTACCAAGAGTGATAATTCCAAAGGAGAAAAGCTGCTGTCATGACACTGGTCCTCTGCTGCTGTGATTTGATATTCTTATTTTCTTTTCCTTGTCTTAATTCCTTCCCATCCAGCATTTTTATTCAAGGTTCTGACTCTGGTAGGTCATAACCTGTGGGGAAACCACATCTGCCACATCTCTGTTGAGGTTTGGGAAATTACATGATGGTAAAGCTGGCTGTGATCAGACTCCAAATTTGGCACAATGAGTTTATCTGCTGGTGACCTGCTTCTCTCCACCACCCTGACTGCTGAGAATGGTGTGCTCATTTTCATGTGCTAGCATCTTGTTTTAGTCTACTGTAAGCCAGAGCCTTTAATTCTTCAGGAAGCCATGGCTACTGTAGATGACAACTTGGTGCTGGCCCACAGGTGTGTAATCATGTTATGTGGTGGGCACTGAATTGTTGCTACTGGCTACAAGATTATTTAATTTGGGGCGTTTTTGGTTGTATAGCACATGCAGCTTTCCATATATCTGACTGAAGAAAAAAACAGATATTAAGATAAGGAGGAACTGTTTTAGAGCTGTCACTTCTTCAAACACTGCCCTTCAGGTGTTTCCATTCTCTCTGTTTCTGTGATTCTGCAATTTAATCACCCAGCCCATTTTTCTGACAGATTGCTCCCTGCAAAGCAAAAGCCAGTGCATTGTCAACTTCGGTTTTGAAAGTTCAAATTTACACTTACTGTCTTGGGGGAATATTATGTGTCCTGATTCTGGCATATTCTGTGTATCCTTAGGTATCTCTCTGTAACTAACTCATCTAGTTCCTCCTGTATGTAATGTTCCAAAGGTTTTTCTAGGGTGGTAACATCTTTTAAGTGCTGTAGACCACCAGGCTGTCTCTTCTATTGTTTCAGCTCATTTAATGAAGGTGGCCTTTAGTCTTTCCTTAAATGATACAGGTTTTAGTTTATGAATACCTCTGCTGGAATGACTATATTCATATTTTTTTATATACATTGAGCCTCAGTATCTCTTTCCTCTTGTGTACAGATATGAGAAAGGGGAGAAAAAAATATTTCACGGTCTGTATATGTATTCAGGACAGATAAAACTGGAATTGTTGCCTGTTGCCATGTTTTCCTCAGACTTTGAGCTTTGAGCCCCCTTTCCCATACATGGTATATACAGTTTTGCAGATCTGTAGTTGTTTCCTTGGTGTTGTCCCCAGTGGCTGGCTGCTTCTCTGACCAGAACAGCTGTTTGCCATAGGTAGGCCAATGGAAAAATAGATCTTGTTTACTTCAGGAACCCCATTTTATATACTTCAAGTGTTTCTAGGTCGTGCAACCACAAGCTTGTCTAACTGTATTGCCCTGTTTCATAGTGGATAGTATGTTGTCCTAAAAATTTTGCTTTGCTTGCATCCTAAGACTTACTGGGGCAACACTTTGTGAAAAATCCCTATTGCTACTGTAGGTTTTTCCAGGAAAAAAAAAAAGTAGAGCCAACAGAAAAATTGTAAAAGTTCTAACGTGCCCACCTCTTGAATGTTGCAGGTACTTTTGGTCATCCTGCCTTATAAAGAGTCTAACTGAGCTGTTGTACAGGGAGCTCAACCTCCTGCTGTTGTTGATATAAATCAAATTTCTACAGCAAAATGAGATAAATTTGGGAAAGGACTAATAAACTTCATAGACGCTGTACTATACATCTAGTAAGGAAAGATCTTTGTGATGAATCCCTTTCAAGTTAGTTCTCCTTTACAGAAGCGGACCTTGCTAAGGAATAGTTGTGATTATTTTTTTTTAAATTATTTTAAACTCAAACTAAGAGCTTCTGTAGGTGCTGTGTTAATCTAATTTTCTTTACAAGATGTCTAAAAATGATATATTTCAAGTGATAGATAGTTGAGTATTTAGGAAACTTTATATAGAAATTTTTTATTTTTCTTGACCAAGTTCTTTTAAAAGTACTCCTTCACTTGCACCAAAATAGACAGTGATGGAAGAGGAAGTTGTACAGCCTATGCAGTTGAAGGCTGTTCTGAAAACTCAGCTTTGATTTTAGTTGTCAAAGCTTCATTTTTGGTGTGTTTTTCCCCTTGTTTTTCTTTTTTCCAACTGATCCTTCTTCGTAAGACTCTTGAATCAGATTCAAGGATTCCTTAAAAACTGTCAGTAAATTATAGATGAGAAAAGAAAGCAATTCACAATTACTCTGGGGACCTGCAGCCTGCAGGTGGACACCAATAACAAAATGGTCTGTTGGAGATGCTCTTGAAATGAATCTTACACTTTAGCATGATAACACAAAGGTACGAATCAACCAGTTTCCTCATATTTTTCTGTGAGCTCTTTTGTTGTATATGTTTATCTTCCCCTTGAGCCATGATAGTATTTACAGTTAAAGATCTTTATCTTTCAAGATATGAGTGAGAATTTATTTCAGAATATAGAACTGAGAGCTCTTGTGACAATAACTGCATGAAGTATCTTGGAAATGAAACAAGCTTATGCCTCATGGATGCATGTTGTTTACAGAATATAAAAAGGTGTTTGTAGCTTTCATTAGAGTAGGAAAAAAGCATCCAGTAGTTTAACACTTTCCAGAGTCATTCGAATTCCCAAAGTGTCCTGTTTGTGATCATTTCAAATGTCTGGCTATGTAGAACAAAAAAAAACGTAACATCTTAATTCTGCCTAGTTATATTCTAGAAATAAAACAAAGTGAAGCAAAGACTGGTTGGAGGCCAGTAACTAGTGGTGTACCTCAGAGGTCAGTACTGGGTCTGATCCTGTTCAGTATCTTCACTAATGACCTGCACAATGGTGCAGAGTCCACCCTCAGGGAATTTTCAGAGGATGCCAAACTAGGATGTGTAGCTTATCTGCCGGGGGGGTCACGCTGCCATCCAGAGGGACCTTGACAGCCTGGAGAAATGAGCTGACAGGAATTTCATTAAGTTCAACAAGGAGAAGTCCAAAGTCCTGTAGAAGGGGAGGAACAACTCCAGGCACCAGTATATGCTGAGAGCCACCCAGCTGGAAAGCAGCTTGACAGAAAAAGACTTGAGGTCTTGGTGGACACCAAGTGGAATGTGAGCCAGAAACGTGCCCTTGTGGCAAAGAAGTTGAATGGGTTCCTGGCCTGCATTAGAAGGAGTGCTGCCGGCAGGGAGATGATTATTCCCCTATACTCAGTACTGGTGAGGTCCCACCTGGAGTGCTGTGTCCAATTCTGGGCTCCCCAGTACAAAGGGGACATGGACAGACTGGAGAGTCCAGAGAGGGACCACTAAGATAATGAAGGGACTGGAGGACTGAGGAAAGGCCTGAAGAGCTGGGACTGTCCAGCCTGGAGAAGGTTCGGCTCAGGGAGATCTTATCAATGTGTATCAATACCTGAAGGGAGGGTGCATAGAAGGCAGGGACAGGCTCTTTTCTGTGGTGCCCAGAGACAGGACCAGAGGCAATAGACATAGACTGAAACACAGGAAGTTCCCTCTGAACATCAGGAAACACTTTTTTTTTTTACTGTGAGGGTGACTGAGTTCTGGCACACGTTGCCAGAAAGGTCATGGAGTCTCCATCCTTGGAGATATTCAAAAGCCATCTGGACATAGTCCTGGGCAGCCAGCTCTTGGTGACCCTGCTTGAGCAGAGCGGGTGGACCAGATGACCTCCAGACATCCTTTCCAACCTCAACTATTTCATGATTCTGTGAAATACTAAACGTACACAGGATTGTATATAACAATTTACAATGCAGAGATCTCAGTGTATTCGTTTTGAACTCTTGAAGAGTGATTTTCTAAGGCTCTTAAACCTGAGCTCAAAGACTTTAACTAAACCTTATGCCCAAATATGTGAGTAGTCCTGTTAATTTCAAGGACAGTTTATCCTTAGAAACATGCTGCTTTGTGGAGCCTATTATAGTATATAAATTGCTAGTTCTTAGTAAGATCTTAAGAGCACAGAAGCAAAGCTTCTTTATATTCTTGTACTAAAATGCAAAACTCTGAATTAAAGCTAGAGTCTTCCCAGAAAGTGTTTTAAATCTTTGTCTAAGGATACAGGAGACAGGTTGGTGCTTGTAAATGGCTACTCAAGTCCATAAGCGGACGTTATCTGCCAAGAATAGCTCAGAAAAACACCCTTACGAAGAAAGGACCTTCTAAATACAGTGTTGGGGAAAAAAATGGAAAGAAAAAGTAGAGAAATAAAAACAGAAGAAAACATTTCAGCGCTTATTCAGATAATCACCGATTTCAGCAGGTGTTTGTATGCCTTTCTGAGCCTGGATTGATTATGTATATCTGGATGGAAATCTGCCTGTGCTTCCTGCACACTGGTACCAGACGTGCCAATTAAGAATTGCTTGAGGTAGTGATTTTGAAGGTGGCAATCCTTTTAAAAATATTCTCTGGGTCCCTATTTTAACTAGCCATGGGAAATTTCCTTCTTCTTTTCACAGTAACGTGTAAGGCACAGAGTTTCTTATTGCTGAAGCAATTTCCGTGTCAATTATCAAGGCACTTGCACTTAATTACAAGCTGTGAGCTGCTGATCAGGGGCTTGGAGGTGACCTCACTCCATAGTTGACGTGGCCAAGGGAAGCTGCTGTGCAGCCACCAGGTTGGAGACACAGGGCCTTGGTGGTGGTGACAAGGGTACAGAAACACTGCCATGACCCTCTGGGTTGTTGCATGTTCATAAGTCAATAGTACCCACGGGAAGAGAAGGTCCGCTCTGTTAAACCAGCCCTGTGGGTGGGATGTGGTGGGTGTTGATATATTTGTAATGGAGACATTAAATGAGGTATTCTGTTTACATCTATTGTGGACCAGCTGAGATTATGTATTTACTGGAGATTATAAATCAACGTTTTATTGGTTCCCCCAGGCAGACACAAAGGTATTTATTCATCCCTTTTCTGTACAGAACTCATTAAGTAATGCATAGGAAAACAGCTGTGAGTCTTCATATTTGCAAATGAGTTTCAGTCCATTAGAGTTGTGCTGTGAGACTTAAATTCCTGAAGTTTTAGGAACAACAACACATGGCTGATTGACCATATGTAATACTCAAATGTTGCAGTTTTGCATTTGGGAAGGAGAATATCCTGCAGGAAAGAATTTGTCTGCATGTGGAAATGTAATTATAGAATTATAGATAGAAGATAGAGAACTATGGAGATACATATATTTATTTATTTCTACTCATTGCTGAACAGCAGACATAACAGCAGAGCATCTAATGTTTGGATGAAAGTTTATCCCCAGTGAGGACTACTTTTTCATAGAGAGTTGAAAGAGTGCCCACCTAACTCTTGAGAAGATTTCTATGTAGCAGTACTCTGTTTAGTTAGGTCAGTTGGAAAAGCAATAGGCAAGCTTTCATGGAAAGGTGTTCTTCAACAGGTCTGAAGTAAAGAAAGACTTCAAAACACCATGGAAGTTGAACTTAGAACATTTGTTTATATTAGCTATATCTTTAAGGTTTGATTTTTGCTTCCTTGTCAGACTAAAAAAGGTGGACTTATTCACTTATTGTAGTCGACCTAATAGCAGGCCCTATCTGTCTATGAACCTCATCTTATCTTGTGTTAACTGGACTCTGCTTCTGAACTTCATGAGCAAGTAGGCAGTTTAGATTTGCCTGTCTCCTTAGTGCTTGAGTATCTGATAATATTTACACATCTGTTATTAAGGAATAAATCTAAGGTGATTTGACCTGTGACTTCCTTCCCACAGTGCTTTACATGCTGGGGAGATAACCACCATTTAAACCTTTTTGAAGGTTCTGGATGATTAACATTTCAGTTTTAATTTTCATTGTCCCTTGTAAAATCACCCATTGTTGCAAATTCATGTCCTAATATGTAAATTTGTCCTTAACAAATTGGATATCAATGCTGTGGTAAATTGGTCAAGCATCATAGGGTAGCAAGCAGTCATTGTATTGAGTAGTAGTGTGTATTTTCTAGACTTGTGTTTCTTAGTTTGCTTTTGAAAGCACTAGAAAGAAAAATCAGGAGGCATATTCTTGATTATCATTTTGAGGAATTTTTTTTTAACTTAAAGTAAATGTTAAATTTATTTTTTAGGGCTTTTATTTTTTTCAAAATCTAAACCAGATCTGTCGCCATTAAAATAGTGTCAAGATTAAATATTCAACTGTTTCATTGGTTTTAAAACAACAAATGTGCATTGGGGTTTTTAATTTTATTTATTTTTTTTTCTTAACCTTGTTATTCCTTAGTCTCTAAATTTTATAACTTCAGTTTGGCAAAATATAATTACGCAAAAAAATAATTGCACCTAATGTAATTTCTAGATGCCCTGAAGCATTTTGCTTCACCTCCTCCTGCAGCTCAAGGAGGACACAGGTCTCTGGAGTTGTGTGTGTCGCATCTGCCAGTCCCACAGGGACATCTGAGGTACCCTAGGGCACCGAAATGGTACTGTATGCTCGTGTTGGAAGAACTGAATCTTATCCTCTCCAATTATTTTAATTTAATATTTATATATATATTTATATACTTATATTTTATTATTTATGGAAGTTAACCTGAGTCTACATGCATAGCTGAAAGGGGGTTTTGTCAGAAATTTTGTGTAGCTCCAACATACCTCTAATATTTCTTTCTAAAGAAGCTCAAGTATATATGCTGGTTGCTGATAATAATACCATTTGAAAGCTCGCCGTTTCCCATTGCTTATCTCAGAAATTTTGCTGAAATTTTCTCAGAAAAGCATAAGCAATGAAGGCAAATCCTGCCATTTAAGTGTTCAGTAAAAATATAGTTGTTACTCCAGTAAAAAGCTGGACAAAAAAGCATCTTGAGAACTTGGAACGGACACTTTAATTCTCCCTCTCAGTATGTACAATATAATCTAACATGCAGTTTAATCAACAGAAGGTCATAGGAATTGGACACCAACCACTTTCAGGACTGTTTTAAGTCCTGACTCAAAGGTAGTTCACTCAAAGCAAAAACCTCCTTCTGACTTCTGTGAATTTTGGATGAGGATTGTACAGCCTGAAGTCTGGTAACTTTCTGTAGCGCTTAATACCTGGGCAGACACTGAGACTTGAGTCATCTTGTTGTCAGAGCTGTATCTGGAGTAGAGAGATACAAAAATAAATACCCGTGTGGGTGCAGAACAGAGGTGAAATACGCATGCTGTCTGGGTTACCTCTGTTTTAAGTGAGAAGGTAATTCGTAACTCTGTTATTAAAACATATTTTGACAGAAGTGGGTTACAGGAATGGTCATGCAAAGAGAAAGGTGTATCCAGCAGGGATGTGACTCTTAGACGGGGGTGGGGTTGGTGCCCTCTGCAACCAGAGGAGGTTGTAAAGCAGTGTTTGGGGTGGCACAAAGAGGTAAGAGGAAGGTAGTTGTCCTGCTCCTTATGTGAGTAGCTGATCTGAAGCCTGAGATACAGAACTAGTACTCGTTTCTCAGCTCCTTCATGGTTATCACTGCTGTGCCATACCCTTGACTCAAGAAAGAAAAGACAATTCTAACGCTAAGAAATTAGTTCCATCTCAGTGCTTTTTTAGTCCCTGGCCCTGGGACAATGAGGCTGTCCTTTACCTGTAGAAGATTTTTTTTTTTTTTTTATGTGGCACAGCAACAGATGAACAGAGAAATGCTGGGCTTGTGCAGTCTTCTCAGCTTTGCACACCCAAGTAAGTCTACTTGGTCTGTTTTGAGCTGGGATGGGACTTTTTTGTTGCGTGTGTGGCAAACAAAATATTTTTGATATGAAGTTTCCATTCCCAGTTGCTACTAAAGAGGATAAGAATCAATTGCCTGAACTTAAGCATACAGTATCATTTTGATGCCCTAGGGTACCTTAGATGTCCCTGTGAGACTGGCAGATGTGACACAGAAAGCCCCGGAGACCTGCATCCTTCTGGGCCTGCAGCGGGAGGCGAGGAAAGATGCTTCAGGGCTTCTAGAAATTATACTATATGTAACTCTTTTTGTCTGTGTGTATGTGATTATATTTTGCCAAAGTAATTTTTAAAAACGTGTTCCTGCTTCTTACAGGAACATGAAACATAATACACCGTCCAATCACTACTTCCTGGATATTTTGAGTATCTTGCATTGGATGCATTGTTTCTTTGCTCCCCACATTTAAAATGGTTAAAATATGTCATTTTACATGAGAAAGATAATACACAAAATATCATTGCTCTTAGTAAACTGTTCAGCGCTCTAGGAAACTCATCATAACCCCATCCCCTCCCAAGGAATTTATTCCAGAATTTATATTTAAAGGAGTTGGAATAGTGACTGGTAAATAGACCTGCTGACTGAGAGATCACAGTTCATCCTGTGCACTGAAAGAGAAAACGGCACAGTGAGGATTTATTTTGATGCCATCTCCTGCAAGTTCCAAGCAGTAAAGCTAAATGAGCCCTTAATAGCAGCTCTGGGAGGTAGCGTGGCTGTTCTACTGGGCTGCAGAGCTGGGCTGGAGTCCTCTGGGCAGTGTCCTGTGCTACCCCCTGTGCAGGCTGCTGCCCAGGAGGAGGGCTCTGGGGTCTTGTGTTTGGGATGCAGCGATTTCCCCGTGGCTCTAGAATGCACAGGAGGCAGGGATGTGGGAAGCGTGCCCTGGGGCAGCTGGGGTCAGGGATGCTGGGCTGGAGGTGGGGGTCTCCACAGCAGAGAAAAGCAAATTTGGGGCGGAGAGCAAACAAGGAGGCTGACTGTGCTGTAGTGGTTGATTTTTAGTTGAGAATGGGGAGTGGGATGCACGTCCAGATTATGCTTTTAAAATAAATCAATAAATAAAATTAGGGAGAGAGAGTAGAGCCTGTGGTAATTCATGTATCTCTTTACTCAGTCTTTTTTATCCTGTCATACATCTTGTACTGGTATACTTAATTGGCCTTGCTAGATCTTTCCAAAAATGAGTGCCTACATACAGGGCAGTACAGCTCCTTTTCCTGCCTCTGTTGTATGACCTTGTCAATGATTCAGTTCTCCCTTTTAAGATTTTTATACATGCGTTCCTATTCTTAGCCTTTTCTGTGTTGAAAGTGTCTTCAAATTTCATCAGAATCTTCTGAATTAGGGAAAATATTAAATATAAACAGTGCTTAAATAGGTCATTGAACTTCATATGGACCAGTAGTTCAGCTTTCAGCAGTGCCTGTTGACATTTTCCCCGTGCCGGTTTCTTTTCCACTTTTTAATTATTACAGTAAGTTCCATTTTCTGCACTTCAGCAGATGAATCTCTGGCATAGTTACATTTGCTTTGCTGTATTTTGGTATAATTTAATCTCGTCTAATTCGCAGTTGATAAATCCATGTCGTGCTTTATCCATTTCTTTCCCCCTTCTCCCCCCCTATTTCTGCAGCTTTGCACTTTATTATACCAACCTTTGAATGAGGCTGTAGTTGTCAAACTCGCTCTACTATTTAACTGTCTTTTGTAAATAGATCAAAGCAGGGTTTTTCATGCTCTAGCCTAAGCAAATACCCATAATGTGACAGTTTAAAATTAAAATCTTACCATCTTGACATGTTATTTGTACCGATTCTGAGCAGGTGATGAGTCAGGTCCCCTGTAATTAAAATATTTAACGCTCTTTTAAGTTTTTCCTGAGATAAAATGGGACGCGGTTGTTTTCATTTCTCTCAGTAGTGCCTGTGTGCTTCTCCTTACTGATGACAACTGAGGTAAAGTGTTAACATGTCTTCTAAATCATGCCTACACTGTCTTCTGCCTTTACTTTAATATTGCTTCTGAGCACTGTCCCAGTTTGTATCTTGTCCTATTCCTTCTTAAAAAGGTTAGGGAGCCCCTCTTTCCCCTGCTTCTTTTAATTCTCTTTATAGGACCTTCATTCAGCTTGATGTTCAGCAGTTTGTATTTTTTACTTTTGGGTCAGTAAATGCATGGACATTTTAGAAGATTTTAGTTCTCCTATTTCTTTTATGTAGTGGGATGAGGAATTTTAACATGAATAATGTAAATTAGGAAAAAAGCAAGTAGAATGCATATTCTATAGCATTGAATAGGCATCATAGAAAACCTTTTGAAATGGTTGGAGAAGTTTCTGTTGACTTCAGTGACTTTCTGATCAACTCATGCCGGCAATGGCAAGTGGGGAGCGTATTTATGATGGTTTTATTTTAAGGTTAACATTTACTTGAAGTTAGCATAATAAAAAGTAAACTAGAAATCTTTCATAGAGGAAATAAAGGAAGCTAAGTGTCTTATGTAGTGAAAATAGAGGGCTTTTTATTATACTGTCATTTATTATACTGTTATTTATTGCAAAGGGTAAGTTGAGAACTTCAGTCTCGTTCATAGCTTTTTCAAAATAACACTTTCAGAAGAGTTATTTGAGAGAAATGTGAAAAACCATGCACTCTGGGAGACTTTAAAAGGGGTGAAAGCTTATTCCAAGTAAGTCTCCATAGGCTGTCAGAATGTTAACAGCAACAATATACAGGAGAGACATTTTTTTTTTTTGCCTTTAAAAAATGTCCTTGGCATTACAGAAAAAACCTACAGGAAATACAATGTGCTGATTAAGAGAAAGACTTTTAACTAGGAGTATTGTAAAAATTTCCACCACCCTATAAGTTTTTTAAGTAGTACATCATAAGTGTATTTTTATTATAGGAAATAACGATATAAATTAAATAAAAGAATGAAAAAATTTTAATTATTTTGCATGAAAGAAATGTTGGATTCCAGGCAGACATAAACTGAAACTTATCAGTTGTGCTGCCTGTTTTCATAAGTTATTCTTCACAAACAGGTACCTATTTTTAATGTGATTTATTAACTGATCTTAAATCTTAACATAAGTTTAATTTTCTAATTTTTAAAATAAGACTGAGACTCATTTGCTTTTATAAATAGAGTGTTAACCACTCTTGGTTCTCTGATGTTAAGTAAAGTTTTCCACTCAATTGCATTTAAAAAAAAAAAAATTCAGAATGAAAACATAGGATCTTGAAGTCCTCACGGTAACAGAGGCTCTAAGGAAGATTGATATCCTTGAGCTTTAAATTTTTTTCAAAAAAATTCCTTTCTCGAGTTGTTTTCTCTTCCCAGGAGATTAAAAAAAAACAACAACATACCCAAACCTGTCACTTAAAGGGCAGATGAAAAGTTTCATTAGGAGATACTCTTCATACTCTATGTTAGTAATTTATCTCAGACCCTAGTTCAGGTTCGAGGGTTGGATTACACCCATACCATGCAGTAAGTTGTGTTTTAGCAGTTGAATTGCTGAAGTGGGAGAATGTAAATTAAAACCTATCAACAGGAGGTAGTTTGGGGGCTTTTGACCTTCAATTAAACCATGAAAAATGACATTGGAATAAAATTTATCCATCGCTCTTTGGGACAACATGGGCTCTAGGAGCTCGGTCAACCAGAATGCAGCGCAGACTGCTTTTCATCTAGCCAAACTTTTGAAAATGTGCTAGACATGATGCCTGAACCGTAGGCCCACTGAGGTCTCAGCAGGCTTTTCAATTAAGAACAAAGTCTCAAATTAGAAAGCATTGAATTAAATAGATGAATGCCGAACTTGGAAAATACAACTAAAAATTTTCATCTTGACATTCAATTGGAACAGAAAGCATCTTAAGAACACGGACAGATTGAGGGCCATTTTTCAGGACAAAATATTACTGCTGGCACCTTTTTCCTTCAGCTATTTGAAAGTATCCTGTCTTGAGAGTAAGTCCGGAGATGAGCTCTCTACTGCCTTTCCCAGCCTTTTGCTGAAAAAGCTTTGCTCAGATCACCCTCTGCAGCTGGTTTTAAATAATGAATATGTTTGAGGATGCTAACAACTTTGTTTCAGTTGATTTCAAAGAAAATTATCAGAGTGAAGTTGTGTCTGAAATGTGCTAGCAGTTGAGTAGATTGATATAAATGGTGTTGGACAGTGCAGCACCTTGTGCTCTTTGCCTGCACTACGGCTCTGGCAGGTGAAAACTGCCTGGCTTCTGCAGAGACTTGACAGAGAAGGGGTCATTGGTGCTTCGAGTTGGTGGGAATACTGCAGATGGCTCTTGTGTTTCAGATTCTTGCTGGAGACTTCCAGAAGACTACTTGCAAGGCAGTCGAAAAAGTACTTTCTATTTCATGGACTTGGGAACAGGGCTGTTAGCGTTTTGTTTGAATGTCTGAGCTGGGTTAGCTAATTCAGAGTGGCAAACAGTATAATTTTTCTTAGTATTTTGTATAATGTTTATAAGTATTCTTAGTTACACCATCATAGATCCAAAGGACTTCTTTAAGGTTCTGTGATTTTGGGCAGGAGGATAGGTAAAACGCATTTCTTATGCTTAAATTAGCATGGAAGCCAGCTGAAGAGGGGGAATCATTGGCTGCAAGAGAAAACATTTTTAAAGACAACCTCACTGCAGTTAGCCTCGTAGCTTGTTTGTTGTTAAATTATATAGCTGTCTTTCACGCTAATTGCCTTGTCGTCTTTTCTGAATGGAAACGAGACCTGCCCAACTGTGTGTTAGTTGTACCTGTAAGGCAAATGTTGTGTTTTTCCAAGTAGAAGAGGCCTCTGCTGAGACCTCAGCCCAACTTGGTTCATTCCCAGCAGCTGTGAAATGCTGAACGGTCACTGCCTGCATTACACCAAGAACCACAAAACTGTGTTAAAAGCAGCTTAGCTGAAGTCTTAGCAGGATTTTACCCATACGATGAGAATTTGAGGACTGAGCCAAATATATGTACATATATATATATATTTAGATCAATTAGATTGGAGTAAGAGACAATTTGTGGGTAAATGTAACTATATGAAAATGGTGGTGTATTGTTTCTTTAAGTTAATGATGCTGCTGTGGGGATGACTCGTAGAACATCTATTTAAGTATATATCAGATTTTCACATGTATAGTCATTGATGCTAAAGGAAAGGAAAAACATGTTATATACTGTGTTTTCCAGCTTCCTTGCCTCTCTCTTCATGCTCAGCCAATTGATGGCTTGAATTCTGTCTTCTTCAGTCCTCGAGTAAGGTGATCTGAGGGCGAAGTGTTCAGACTGCTTACTGAGCTCAGGCAGAAGACATCACTGGGCTCACTGACACAATATCTTGAAAAGTCACAGCGTTTCCCATCAAAGCTATTTTTCTTTCTATAGTATCACTATGGGAGACTGTTACTGACTGGTCTTTGCATCTGTTTGCAGGAATCTCGGTGGCCTTACTTATTTGGAGCGATCATTGTGCCTTCATTGATACAAGCCATGATTCTGCCTTTTCTTCCTGAAAGTCCTCGTTACCTCCTACTTGAAAAGCATGACACGAGCAAGGCAGAAAAAGGTATGATGTGTTACTTTCTTGCAACAGAGGATTGTTTATTGTAGGGATGCCAGCTGGAAAGCAATTCTGATGTCACGGAATATTCCAATAGGAGAGAGTCTCTTGGCAGTTATTTTTCCCCTCACCTTTTTTGTTTGTCCCTGTGTGTGTAAATATAACTGCTGCTTTGATTTTTTTATTTATTTATTTTTTTAATAAATTAAATTCTCCAACAAACTAACCCACGTAGCATTGCGCATGGTGATACAGAGCTAAACAAATCATCCTGCTGTTGTGCGTCAGCCGCTATATTCAGGGTTCACTTGAGAGCGAAAGGTGATTTCAGTCTTCATGACTCTCCCTTGTCCGCAGTCTTTGCAGCTTGGCTAACAGATACACCAGTTCTGTTGCTGGGTTTTGCTCAGTAGTCGCTGTGTTTGGACCCTGTGCTTCTGCAACTCAATAACCTTTACAGATCTAATGAAAAACTCGTACACCTATTGAACTGAATATTTTCAGTGCTTCCGTACAGCTTGCTTCAGTTTCACAGGCACAGACCAGAATAATTCGTTCTTATTTTAGGCTGTAGGTATAAAAGAATTTGCTCGTGTGATCACAGCTGCTGTATACTCTGCTCCAGTAAAATTACGGTGGTCAGTTTTAAGTTACAATATATCATCATGTTATGGCTGAGAGAATGATGAAAATTTTGGTCTTTCCCATTACAGGAACACATTAAAAATAGGATTTGCCTAGCAGGAAGGAGTCTGATTATAATACCAGAATGTTTGCAGAACATAACTGCGCTTAAAAATTATTCGAAGGACTTCATTTGAATATAACCCTTCACATTTTCAGTCACTAACTCGTTGCTTGCAAAATTACTTGCAAAGTGTGAAATTGGCCCCTGAAACTTAAATTTAATAATAATTTAGCATTAAATTAATGCAACTCTACCCTGTTTCTTCTACTATGAAATGAAAAACTGGCCTTTTTTGTTCTGATGAGCACTCTGAGATAGAAGTGGCACGCTTGTGAAGAGACTCCCATGTTGTCTCAGTTTGATGTTGAATGAAGACTTTTGTAAATGTTGGGGTTCGAAACATTTAAAGATACAGTAGAGCGTTTAAAAAAGAAAAAAAAAAAGGAAGAAAGAAAAAAAAAAAAAGGAGAGCACAAAAGCAGCAGGGCTTTGGGGAGAATTCTGTAGCTTTACAGAGTCAGCAGAGATTTGATGAGGCAGAGAACAGCTTTTCCAGGGTTGGTGGAGGAGAGGGATTGCCTGCCAGCTGTGGTCAGAGCACCCAGAAGTGGTGAGCAGCCTGGGGCTGGGTCTTGGATGGTGACTTCTGCAGCACCACGGCTGGGCTGGGAAGAAACGCCTTTGGCTGCCAAGTTTAAACTGGCTCGTTTCTACCTGATAAAATTGTAAATGTATTTCTGGAGCTATGGCTGGCAAAGAGCCTGCATCTGCAATGCTGTTGCATAACGTCACACTTGTTATGGGGATCTGTTGGGAATGCTGCCACGGTACCTGGAAACCTCAGCACTGACAGAGAAGCTGGGTCTCTCCCAGGTAGAGTTTAAAAATTGTAAAAAAACTGGCAGAGAAATAGCACCACCTGCCTTGAATTTCACACCATTTACTGGTAATGGGCCAACTGCAGTCTGGGATGTTTTCAGCATACACGTTCTGAAAATGGTTTGAAAGCTAATCTAGAAGTACTGGAGGTGGGCTTTGGAGTAAAGATATCAGGAGAGCAAAATTGCCCACACCTTATTTGGTAGCTGAAGACTACCAAATGAGCTTTAGCAATTGGCTTGCTGATTATGAGAAGGTGGCTTTCAGGAGCCACCTTAATGACTATAAATTTAAATACTCTGAGAAAAAAAAAGAGGAGACTGATATAAAAAAAACTTTTCAAAGTAACTACTTATGAATAGAAGCTTTTGGACCTTTGGAATTAATTTTTGGACTAATTCTAAAAGAAAAAAATAATACGGAGATATGTTGTAGTACAGAACAAAACTCCTTTTGGGTGTAGTCCACAGAGCTTTTGAAACAGGTATGGGCCGGTGATTCTAGATGGAGGTTTGCAAAGGACCATAGGACAGTGAAATGTACACATCTTCCTGAATTTCCCTCCCATTCTTTGCTTGTCAAGCAGCCATGCTTCCAGAATTGGCCATCCTGTTGCACAGGCGAGGTAGCTTGTAGGATATCAGGTGCAAAATAGGTGAGGATGATTCTTAGACATGATTTTGGAGTTCATAAAATCCACCTGTTAAGGCAGAACAGATCGTATCATCTTATACTTCTCTGCTATAAAGTATCTACATGCCTTATGATGAAGCGTGTCAGGAACACATACAATTTTCTTACCAATGCACATCCTTTGTAATCCCCCCTCTCCTAATGTAGATTTGCAAGTGACAGTATCTTCAGATCTCTGTTGGCCATGTGGATGGGTGGGGAAGGAGTTTGGTTCATTCATGGAATGACCAGGCAGAGGACACCTGTGCTGCTAGACCAGCGTGGGGGGTTTGGAGCCCTCCTCCCCACCCCAGGGTGCATGGAGAAATCCAGATTAGGCATGAGCCAAATTTTGGGTATCTGGAGTAATGCAGTGGAATAATGAAAGCAAGTGGGGAGGGGAATTCACAAAATAGGAGGGTGAATAGCCATGAATCAACAGTCAGGAAAGTTCATCTGGATGTTAGCACTATCTGTAGAAACAGAGGAGGAAAAGCCTGAGTATTAGGGAGACCAGTGGAGTTTGTAGGTTACTAAAAAAAACTACTGGTTGTAAGCCATATAATGACAATGCAGTATTCTCTGTTTTAATGACTACAGTAATGCTTTCGAATTATTTGCCTCTTAGGTTAAATCTGCATGTTAATATTAGAAATGTGCAAGTCTTTCTTCTGACTAAATCCTTTTTCTTTCCCCTAACAGATCAAGGTTATTCATGCAAATATACATTTCACTGTGGATTATATCTTGTTGGAGAAATATAAAGCTGTTATTTGTAAAAGGTCTACTGTATTTTAGGCAGATGACTGCATTAGTCTTTGTAAAATACTCTAAAATGTACGCGTATGTCAAAGCTTCTAAAATGGAGATGACAACATTAATCTTCCTAATTGTTTTAGAGCAATAAAAATCCAGTGGGATAATGTAGGTCACTGAGTTTTCACGAAGTTCTGCTCCTGCTTTCATCCCCTCCTTTTCTCCTGTCCCCAGGAGATAAGCAAACTAGAACTACCAAAATACAGACAGTGTATTTTATACCTTTTTGGCAGAGGTGTAAAAAAGCGTGATGCCTTTAAGTGGCAAACAAGAGACTGAAAGAGGGAGAAGGACCAAAATGTGTTGTGCAGGTGATGAACAAAGAGAAGGATGAGGTTAGAGCAGGTGGGCATCGTGTGTGAGCATAAACCACACCACGGTGAGAAAAGCTGCTCCATGAGCACAGGAGTAGAGAGGCCTCAGAGGAGTGATGTCTCCTGAGCTCCACTAATGGGGATCTACCTGGTTCCCTGCTTTTCCCTCGATAGCAGCCCAAGTGGTGCACGCTGTGGGTGGCTGAGCTGATGCCTGGCTGATCAGCCCTACAGATGCCGTGGCTGACTTGCAGTCATGTCTGTGGCCAAAAGCAGTGCTAGCAGCCGAGCTCTGCTTGTCTTCCTGGAGGTCACCGTCCTGTGTCTGACTCCCTGAGACCAACAGGAGTCCCCCATATTCCTGTCTCACTCCTGAATGTGGGAGAACAGATTTATGTGTCGTGGGGGGAGAATGGCTGACCGGACCAACTGCATGATCTGTAAAGCTGCTGTGCTCAAGAAGCTAAAAGTCAGGTAATGGAAAGAGGACAGAACCATCCCAGCTCTCCTTCCAGGTCCCATAACTAACACTCTTCTCCCTTGGTAAGAACAGAAGGGAGAAAAATGCCTGGTGTATAACTGGTGTGATCCTTCTTCATAATGCTCACCAGACAGCAGAGGAGAAATGAGTATTTAAGTGGTTGAGGAGAAGGATTTTGGAAGGAGATCATTATTCAGTTGCTAGAGAGCAGTGGGAGTGGGGAGAAGGCTAACAGGGATAGGAACAGGAAGAAAAAGAACAACCTGCTGCTGGAATTACCTCAGGCAGTTTACCATCCAAACTCTAGGACAGTAAGACAGGAATTTGACATTAGTTGTCTATTAGTTGCATTCCCAGTGGCCCCCTGATCTGTGACTGTGGCAGTGATGCAAAATAAATAAAAGCAGTAGTAGTAGTGTGATAAAACATATTAATGACTAACAACATTGGTTATAAACACTTTCAGTTGCAGAGTTGTTGTGTCTCTTTTGAAGAAACCTGCATTTTTGATGCAGCTACAGTAGCAGGTCGTGTAAATCAGTAACGGCATTCAGCTGGCATCCCAGCTTGCCAGAGAACAAGAATATTGTTACATCTAAAGAGTCAAATAACTTAGATAAAATGTCACAGTAACATCGGTTGGTGGCATACAAAATCTGTTCATCTAGTATGTTCAGTCATACATTAAAACTCCTGTGGTTATGAAAGAAGCATTACACCAGGTATAGCAAGAAGTGTAGGTTTAAATTCTTAGAAAGACAGATTAGAATTGATACCTTTTGATGTGATAAAACAGTGAAGAAGCCATTCCTGATTTAAAAGTTTAGGTAGTTAATTTTTTTACAAAGTCACTCATGGGTCCCCCATGGGCAGGAGAGATATTAAAACCAAAGTTATGGCAGGAACAAATTGCTGCAAATCCAGTGATTTAAATGAGTTTGTTATGACTGACAATGAGGACATATGTGATTTGTTTTTGCTTATCTGTGTTTTTTGTGTGCCATTAAGCATTATAAGCTATGCTTATTGGAAAGGAAGAGACATCCATGGCTACTACCCTTGCTGGCTCATGTTAGAATCTCCATCTCAGATGGTTGCTGCCTGTCAAAAGCTGCAGTGATTGTGCTGTGTGTTTTATTTTTAAGGTTAAACCTCCTGTCTTTCACAAAGGATACTTGCTTCACTGGGCCTTTGATACAACTCAATTTACTAATTCTTGTGTTATTTTAGGGTGGCATGCGGATACTTTGTTTTACCTGTTTACTAGTTTCAAGTGAACCTGAACAGGCCTATTTTGTATTGATGGTCTGTGAAACCATCAATAACCCCAAAATGTAACCCCAAATTGGATAATAACTCACAGAAGATGATCTGTGTGTTCCTTAGAAGGAGAAGGAGGTGACACATGGGAAAAGCCTAAAGCTTTTTCTTGCCCTTATATTTACTGACTTGGAATAGAGAATTTGGGATTTATTCTTAAGCTTTGCTATGCTACGCGCTACTAGTTAATTAATATTTTGCTAGTTTTAAATAGCTATTTAAATCTCATCTAGCAAGGTACATCTAAATTATTCTTCTGGCTATTCAGTGCTTTAATAAAATTAGTGGTATATGAAAATAACTGTTTTTTTCATTTGGCCAGATATTTTTTTGTTGACTTGAAGTTACTACAGGGAAATTACTGCATATCCAATTCAGAAGCACTGAAGTCGGGTGAACTTTTTGCAAGTGGTGAGGCAAACCGTGGGGCACCCCAGATATGTCTACCACCACTCAACAGCAGCCAGCATTAATGGAAGGTGCCTGACTGCATCCATACATCCCAGTATCCTGTCTCCCACAGTGGCCAAAGAGGATGCTATTTGAGCAGAGCTTAGATAAAGCTTTGTGTTAAGGACACTGGGTATAATATTCATCAGTGAAGTGAAAGTGAATGTGTGCATGGGAAACAGATGACAATAATACTCATGCAGCTTCTTATTTATTTTCAGTTTTTAAAGGCATAAGCCCTATTGCCCAAACTACTACCAGTGACAACTACTTTCTTTTTCTGCCTTCTCTTGCTTGGGGCTGGCTCTGTTCTGTAAACCACACAATAGCATTTTGATCCTTTTAAATGTCTTCTCAAAATTTACATGCTAATTTTGTGTTTACAGTAACAGCTGATTTCTTTGCATAGTTGTGGAAGTGAAAAAAGATGTAGTTGAGTTCTTGAGTGCCTGTCTTCAGTTAATTTAAAGGCCTGATTGGTTTTAAAGACAGTACTGACCTGATTTTGCTCAGACTTCTGAAACACCTTCACTTTGCCTGAGATGAATAAAAGCTGGTGGTGTACATGAAAGGGTTTCCCACCTCCTTTCCTCTTGACTGGAACCATCCACTTCTTTTACTGTTTATAAAGACAGTGTACCAGCTTTTGAAAGCTGAGCATCTAGGACCTTCTGACCCAAGGGAATTAAAAAGAAATCTGGGAAAGGTCTAAAAGTTGCCAGAACTGTAACTCCTTAGATGGTTGTAAGCATGACGTGGAAATAGGACTTCCCTATAGAGAGAAGCAGCCAGTCAAGGAGGGAAATGAGTCATTGCAGTGGGGAGAGGAACGACTGCTGTGCTTCTCAGTGCCAGTAAAGCAGGGGTTTAAAATGTAAAATGAATAGAATTGAACATCACACATTGAAAGACCTTTGAGTTTTCCCATCTCCCTGCTGATGCAGAATTTATTTCCACATTAATTATGTCTAAAATTGTGATTCTTACTGTACTGAAACACTCTTAATGGAAGAAAACTAAAAATGTGTTGAGTAGCAGGAAAATGTGTTTTTCCAAGAAGACTGAGTGTTGTCTGCTCAAAACTATGCATATATAGCGTAGCATTTCCTTAGCATTTCTTGACTTGTTGGTAATTTTAAATATCTGTCAAAGTTTCCTAGTGGCATTTACATCTCTGTCCTAATACCATGGAGGAGGGAAAAAGAAAGCAGGTGTCTAGATTTTTCTTGCCTTGTACTTGGTAATTTTGATAATTGCAGTTTTTTACTTTCTGGTCTCTCTAGAAATATAGCAAGCTCCCTTGTACAGAAAAGACAGATTGCTTTCTTTTTACTTGACTGCACCTATATTTTTGACTTGTGTGCCCTTCAGTAATGCCAAGGATTCTAAGGACAGGAAAAAGAAAGAAAATTGTGCACTGACCTAATTTACACTGATAAACCAAATGCTTAAAAATCTGAGAGAATCTTTTCAAAGAAGAGTATGGTGATATATGTCTGGTCGTTCTCTTCTTTATCTGAATTTTTCTTTATCAGTGCTCTAATAATACCAAGGAAAGTGTAATTTAAGCATGAGATATTGACTAACATACTATAGGCACACATTGTTCTAATTTCACATTTCTTATTGTAGCCTTTAAATACATCACACTCATTTTAACAGGCATTTAGCATGTCATTTAATAATAAGGGCTCAGTGGCACAAGGACAAAACTCAGCAGCTTAAATTCTGGGTTCTGAGGTCCGAATTTGTTAGCTCATTTCTGATTGTAATTCCTGTGACAAACAGCATGAGATTTATCTTTTCAGAGGGATTTAAAAATTCTGACCTCTCCTCTCCCAAGAGAGAAACTGGATATCAGAATAAATGAATGTTATGAATTGACTCAGCACCCAAAGGTGATCGGTCTTCACCCCCCTAAAAAAACCATCCTTCTTGTTAAGCAAAGTCATGTAAACCCCATTAAATTGCAATAGAAATGCTAACTGCCTCTGGAAAACTTGGCCCAGAGCTCAAGTTAGTTCTCTGGGCCACCAGACGGGGAGCCAGGCAGAGCACACAGTGTTGTGCATCTGCCAAAGGGACAGAGAAGGATGCTCTGGGGAGGCCACCAGTTCATTTGGGTGACCTATCCCTCACAACATTGAAGTGCCACTAATTGGCCTTCCCACCTACTGGGTAAAGTTAAATTTTATAACTTCAAAAACTAAATAGAGTCCAGGTGTTTTAATCATGACTAGTCAGTGTCTCTGGCTTTCTTAACCATCCAGGTCCTTCCTATAATCCAAAACAACGTATACTTACTGAAAAATGTGAAAGCCCTTTATTTATAGGGAGTACAATGCAAAGCTGTGGATAAGAGTAAAATGGATTTGGCTCTTTGGAGAACTAAATCAAACTATTCACCTAATAAAAATAACAATTTTAAGTGACCTGCTGCGTAAAGGATTGTTTTTAGAGTTAGCATCCTACTGGGTCGTAAAGCCTTGTCACAGGGGTATGTGTAATATAATTGTTTCTCTGCAGTCATTCCAAGATGATGAGAATTTTAAACATCTCTTAAAAAGCCAACCCCTAGGGTGTGTTTGTAAGATTGATGAAATTATCATCAGCATATAGGGTATCTGTAAAACAAGGTTGGTGGAGATACATCACCTCCACTAGGAGGTATCTGTTAGAGTACCTCTTGAAGGAGTTGTGAGATGGACAGCTTTTATTATTCACAGTGGAAGGGCATCTCAGTAAGTCATCAATATGTGATAATATAATAGTGAATGGTGTACTTTTCTGGGGAGATGGAGTTTGTTTGCTTACATTTGCCAGGTAAATACGCTCCCATGACTCCAGCATTGACAAATAGAAACTTCTCTAAGTAATTTTCTCATATTAATCATCTTGATGAAGTGAATTCTTGCTGGTATGCTACTAAAACCAAGAGGTAATCTGAAGAGTAATAGCTGTTCGTTCCAAATGTCTGGCTTTCCTTGGTTTACCAGGCTTAGGTACCTTTTTACATATTACTTCTCTATCCAATATATCTACAGCAACAAAGAGTGATATATTGTTAGGCTGTAAAATTAGCCAAGTCAAATAATGTTTAAAACTGCATTTCTATTAAACGCTTTTTCACAGGTTTTTGGGTCTGCACTGGACCTTAGGCTATATTATATATGAAATAATATGAGGAGAGATCTGGTAGGGTGCCAAGCAATTTATATTGTTGTTGCAGTTTCTGAGACCAGTTGCAGAGATGAGACAGATCATACCCAGCACAGAATGATATTGTTGGCAGAAGAATAAATAAGTTGTAACCCATGTATGTCTCCTGTTTGTGTCACACATTTCCATTTCTATGAAAAAAGTCTGTTATAAATGCACATAGTGCCACATATCTGGCCTAAAGTTCGTGTCCTCTCTTGTAGCATTTCAGACCTTCCTTGGGAAAGACGATGTCTCTCATGAAGTAGAAGAAGTTTTGGCAGAGTCTCGAGTCCAAAGAAACACCAAATTAGTGTCGATTCTTCAGCTCCTGAGAACCCGTGCTGCGCGGTGGCAGGTCATTACCGTGGTTGTTACCATGGGCTGCTACCAGCTCTGTGGGCTAAACGCTGTAAGTGTCCTTCTTTGCACCATGACACCTCCTGCTGTGCTCCTTCCTTTCTGTTTAATACAAGGCTTGCGCTACACCATTGAGCAACCTCTATGACTTTCTGGTTTTGACTCTTTCTTATTCGTAATTGTTTTGTTACACCAGCATGTGGGCACAGAGAGATGCATCTTTTGTGGGTTTTTTTTTTTAAACAAAAAAAAAAGGAGGGGAAGCTATGTTGTGTTAACTTTGAAGGAATACACAAAAAAGGTAGCATAGATCAGCAAAGAAAGAGAGTTCAGATTCTTATACTCAGATTCTCTGTTTCTGGCCCGTTAAGATCTGGTCTGATAAGACCTGTGTTTGTTTGTTTGTTAGGCAAACTTGCTCTTTTCAGTAGACGTTTCTGCTTGGATTAATTCAGTTCTGTACTTACAGAAGTCAGCAAAAGTTCCTGTAAGTGATTTTATAAGGTTGCACTGGATGTTTGATTTTTGTTGTTGTTTCATACAATTTAAAAAATAAGCTGCATTTCAATATGCCTTTCTTGGAAAGGGCAGCAAAAGAGGAAAAAAGACACCAAACGGTTAATAGCGAGAAGTCCTGTTGACTGTTAAGGTGTATCTGAGGCTGATGGATAACAAAGTCTCCTTTTCCATCTGTCTGAGCCCATTGCATCAGCTAGGAGTGGGTCACAGGACAATTTAGCTTGGATGGGATCCTTGGAGGTCATCTGGTCCAGCTCCATGCCCAGAGCAGGACTGACCCCAGGGTTGACTCAGGCTACTGAGGACTTGGTGCAGGTGAGTTTTAAATATCTCCAAGGGTGAAGAGTCCACAACTTCCTTGGGCGACCTGTGCCAGGTTTGTTCACCGCTTACACTGTGAAAAGTGTTTTCTTTATATTCAGCCAAAACTTTCCTTGCTGCAGCTTGTGACATCTGGGTTAGATGCTTTACGTTGCACAACACAAATTTTCTCATGAAGTGCCTCAAAGCAAGCGGGGTTTTTGTCAATAGTTCAAAGGTGTTAATTGCTTATGTATATGAAGGGCAATTAATGAATAGAGCTCAGCAAATGTGGCTTCTCACTGCGACTTTGTGCATGACACCATACTTGCACAGCTTTTTTTTCCCCCAGGGCTAATCGGTGATAATAAGTGTAAATGCTTCTGATACCTAAGACAGCTAGTTCAGGCTTATCTTGATTATTTCTATAGCTTTAAAACTCCTAATACAAAGTAATTTATCCAAGACCCCTTGAAAGATAAGTACAATTAGAATCTGGTATCTAAAAGTTTTTAACAAAATATTGGGAGGGAGCTAGAAGATTTTTTTTCGTACTGTGAACTATAAAAACATTTGTATAGGTGGTATTTTCTTGTAATTGTAGGATTTTGGTGCTAATGACAGGCTATTTTGTTCCTCATTGTGGATACTTTTTTAAGAAAAGAAATGGAATTATCTTGTCATCCAGTCTTTCTAAGATTTATCAATGCGTAAGTGAAATAAAATGACACTTATAGTAAGAAGCAGACTGTTAAAATAATGAAGCACATTGTCTGAAAAAAACCCAACCCTGCCACAGCTAAATTTTCAGGAGAAAGAGATGAGGTTTTCGGTTTTGAGGATATTTAATAGATTTGACGTTTATGATATTTAACAAGAAATTGTCCGGCATTCCATGGCAGAACAAAGCCAGGCTCCCATAGCTTGAGTGGTGTCATGGGACAATAGTGAGACATGTCCAGTCCAAAATGAATACCTGAGTTATTTTAAAGTGTCATTAGGTGGCCACTTTGTGAAAATATGCCTCAGAAAAACTATTTTTGTCAGGAAACCAGTATATCAATTGGCTATTTTTAGCCTTGCCTTTTTTTTTTTTAATTATTACTTTGTTTCTCCTCCCACATAATAGCACTAAACATGAAAAAAACAATTAGTCACACAAGATTTGCATTCTGAAATTGATTTTTTTTTTTTTTAAATAGTTCATCCAGAAAAAATACACAAATGATAAGAGATCAAGAGAATAGTTGGACCACTTGCATTGAAACCTGGTCTCTAAATCATAGTCTCTCCTGCATGGTTTTCCTGGCTGATCTTGCTCAAGCTGCCTGAAGCTCAGGGGTTAGGGGGCAGGTACAGGTGTGCCAGCTACTGCTCAACCCGGGTCTTGGTTTGCCTGGCTGCATCTGAACTGACCTGCTGGGTGTGAGCCAGCATCAGCAAGGTTTAACTGGCTGCAAACACTTCTTTCCAACTCATAGTTCCCACTGTTTGCTTTGTCTGTAGTGTCCGTAGTACTCAGTCTGGTCCTTTCCACAACTACCATCTGGGCAAGGCATATGGGAAAGTTGGACTTCTTTCAGGCAAGAGTCTCGGGTCACTCTCGGGGGAAATTACCAGCTGGCAGACTTCTGTAATCATCCTGCTGGTATCTGAGAACATTTGCTTCCTTTTAAGGCTTGTACTTTACATTAAAATTTTTTTTGTTTAAAAACAGTACATTTATTAGTTTCCACATGGAACAGAAATCATGGTGAAGTCCTAATCATATTAATATATCCAATTATAATGAAATACAGACAGTACGACCTAAGTTGACATAAATAAATGAATCCATATTAGTCTTTCTTCATCTGATAAAATTTATCCATGATACATATCATCCATAATAAATATATTTATCTTCCACCATTATATCTCAGTTCTAAAGAAGATGCAAAACTACAGTGAGGTTCTCATTAGTGAACTTTATCCCTTTCCATATCAAGCAATATATACTGCACTGCATATTGCTCTGACAGGGTCATTCCCAAGTGGAATCCCTAGGCTTCTGTGGGGTCTGTCCTTAAGGCCGGGATTTCAAATGGCAAGAAATCACGTGTGGGATGGGAGGGGGGGGCGTGCAGCAACTCATGTTTTCAGTATGCAAAAGACCTACCAGAGGGCGTGCTTCACGCTTGCTGTAGAGAAGACCTGGCAGCAGGTAGTGTAGGAAGGGATGAGCACGCAGTGTGCATCCAGCGTGCAACAGAGTATGTATCTGTGGTGTTGCCCATCTTTTTTTTAATCTCTTTTTTTTTGTTTTTTTGTTTGTTTGTTTGTTTGTTTTCTTATGCCGTTGAAGAGTTGAATTCCTTAGGAAGTAATGTATGTAGGGAGCTGCAGGAGAAATAAAAGGATTGGAAAACTGGGTCAATGCTAGAGGGGTCCCTGGTGTGAAAAAGTTTGGGAACACCACAGGTAACATATAACACATGCCACTCTAAGCTTATAGGAGTAAAAGTTTATGATAAGCAATGAAAACAACTTTGATGCAGCGAACTGTAATCTACAGACAAGAATGCTAAAATGTTGTTTCTGAACTCACAGAATTCACACTGCAGAGATACAACTGTTCCTCATGGCAGCTGTTTAACTAACCAAAATGGTGAAGTTCTACTTCAGTCTATAAAGCAACAGAAACCCACCATGATTGTAGGAGCTGAGATGTCCCTGTGCTGATTTGGACTAAACAGTAGTTACATCTGGGTTTTTGGACCTACTGCTTCATTTTTCCACAGCTCTTTTGTTCCAAATCTTTTAGCCCAAATGATTAGCTAACAAAAACCATGTTAGAAAAATAACTTAAAGTAGAGTAATTGTCATTAGCTTAGTAAGTTTGTCTTAGTAATATCCTAGAGCAATGTATTGCCCTGCTTAATGTTACACAGGCTGGAAAACATTCACTTTTATTGTTTTCAAATGTGTATATCTTGTTAATTTTTACCGTAATTTATTTTTGTGCTACTACAGAGGGTCTAATAACTCAGTGAACTTCATCCTATTTTTGCTCTGCCAGCTTTTCAGTTTAGCTGTGTTACTCTTGCCATCAATGGTCAGTCATGCTCTTCTGTAAAACTACTTGTGAAATGTCTTATGTTCTAGTTGTTACATTTTGGAAAATTGCATTTGGGAGTTGTCAGCTTAAATGACTCTTTGGCCTCTTTCTTCTTGTTCTCTTTCAAGGTCTGCCATACCTGCATTATTGCCATAATTTTTAGCTCTACCTACTATGCAAAACTGGTATCAAGAATTAAGTGCTTAAATTACTTGGTTTCTAACTTCCATTGCATGGATCTTTCAGTCTTGTAGCATGGAGGAAAAAAATTAACTTCATCATGATTTTGTACTACGCTGTTTTCCTTATGATCACTGGGTAGGGGTGTGGGAGGTGAATAGCTTGTCAGGCGACTGTTTAGTCCTCGGTATTTTATTTTACTTTTTTTTTTTTTAATGTAAGATGAGTTGGATTTTCTTCTTTCATCTGGAACAAACAGCTTTGTTGTAGAGCTAGTTAGGAATTTAGAATGAATTTTTTTTTTTCTTTCCCCAAAGCTCCTGAGTTAGTAGCTTGATGAACACATGTAGCATGTGCATAATATTCTGGCAGGCAGCAGGGGTTTCCTTGGGTGATCATAACACTTCCATTAATCAGAAAAGCTTTTTCTTTAGTAGTGCTCATCCTGCTAGGACTTGTCACACTGACAGCATGTGGAAAAAAACTTCACTACTAGTTTTATGTTTAGTGCCATTATTATCTCTGGCTTTCAGTTTTATTGCCACAGAGATCTTTCGTTGATCCTTTTTGTCACCTTGAGCCCAACATAAATGTAACATGGTCTTCAGCCTTTATTTGTCATAACAATGTGGCTTCGATACTTAGCAGAGTTGTTATTTTAAAGTATATATATTCTCTGTCTGGATATTGTCATCACTGGGTATGGTTTTACTGACCAAACACAAAAGCCTTCCTCTAGTCTGGTAGCTGTATGCTCCTCGTGTTTCTGTCCGTTAATGACAGCTCCTTCTATCCTATGATTCGTTTCAACCTAAAAGCAGCTCTTTACTTTTCACCAAACAACTCTCACTCTAAAAATGTCTTTTCTTTCTGTTGATAATAGAGAGATTAGTGTGATGGCTTGACTGCAGATGTCCACGCTGCACTGAGGTTAAAGTGAGATAAATCTCACACCTTCTGTCTGAAAAGGAGCAATTCTTGCATCAGCAAGAATCTCTCAGCATCTCTTCCCTGTTCTCTGTTGTTAGGTGCCATTGCAGTATTCCAAACCTGTTTTTTAAGCAGTGGGGCTCAGCCACATGAAACCTATTTGTGTCCTTTTGTTCAAGCTTAAAGTGAGTTTCTTTTATTTACTCCTAAAGTGAATTAAGCTAAATTGAGTTAAAGCTGCTTGTAATTCTACCGAGGTCTGCAAGCAGAAGTACAGCAGTCGTTTTGTGACTAATCCACCTGAAATCTGCACCATTCAGGGGTGCTCAGTGTTTTAACAAGTCTGGTTTCTGGCAGATCAGATGCTTGAACTGAATGCCAGTATCTTGTAGTCCAAGCTGTAATGATTAATAACTCATTTTCTTCTCTCTGACACAGATCTGGTACTACACCAACAACATCTTTAGTGAAGCTGGGATCAATCATGAAACAATCCCCTATGTTACTCTAAGTACTGGTGCTGTTGAGACTCTGGCTGCTGTTTTTTCTGTAAGTATGGTTATAAAAATCCATTAACCTGGTTGATATTTAAAGTTCTGATTTTATTCCCTTACACAGGTTAAAATATAAACAAATATTAAGGATTAAGTGTAATGGTTGATAAAGCAGTTGAAAATATTATTTCTAGGTTTAATCCTAAACCCAGTTTTGTGGCTTAGGATATTTTTTTTTTTTTAAGAGGATGCTATCTAGTTACAAAAAAGGAGCATAAAATGTTGATATATCTTGAGGTGCTTTGTATGAGTGAAGAGGAAGAGGCAGGAACAGCAAGGCCCCAAGTATACAAAGTGATAACTCATAAGTGACCTCACCTGGTAGCAGTTTATTCACATCTCAGAGTCCTCTTCTGAGCCTGCTAGGGAAGGCTTGGGCATAGTACAGCGAGGTGTGTCCAGTGTGGATTGCAGAAACAACCATATGTATTACTGGGCATGTTCTAATGACATGTTTTCTCTAGCAGCTTATGAACAGTGAGGAAAATTCTTCAGCCAGTTAAAAATATGGGCGTAAATGTTCATAATCCAGCTTGCTGGAAAAGCCAGCCAGCATGCTAGAACAAGGTTGTCCCATGTTGTGTTAAATTCTGCTGTCTCATTCACTGAGGGCAAGGAGGCAGCCTTTCTTAACACGTGAGCTCCTGAGCAGGTTGTGTCCTTTGCCATGCACTGAACATAGAAGAAGAAGTTTAATAGAAAAAAAAAAAAAAAAAAAGGAAAAAAAATCCATATACATTTTTTTTTTCTTTCCTGTTTCAAAATGGAAAAGTTGACTAGGAAAAAAAATTTACACTAAACGAGCAAACTAAACCTGAAAGGTTGAGTAGGTGAATATACCATTAATTGCTAAAGGAAATACATTTCCGTTTGTACTGAAATAAATAAGGAACAATGGGAGAGGTCTTTGGAATGGAAAGTTGCAAACAAGTAAATACTCTTTTCTTTCTTTGTTAGAATTTTCCCTTATCTTCTTATAGTCTGTATCAATTTGCACAATACTGGACACACCAGACAAGCATTTTTAAATGTCAGAAGAATGGTTTTGGCAAAAAAAACCCATCCTTTTCCAGTGGGAGAGCATCTGCTTGTGACCTATAAAATGTTAAACTAAATCCAACTATCAAGTATATTTTCTTATACTCTAGGACGTAAGGACTCTCAAAGGTCACAAAGACCTTCTTCTGATCTTTGTAAATTTCCACAAATCTATTTTTGGGTAAACCATCTTATTTTTATTTAGGGACATTCTTTTTAATAGGTGGAAATAGTGAAGTGTGGAAATCTCTAACTCTTACAATTTTGTGATACTGCAGAAATGCTTCTTTGTTTAAGATATATGTAAAAATAATCATGATAATTCTGCCAGTGATTTAAGTCAAGAATACACCTCTTTTTTGTGGAAACAGATGAAAATTCCATAGAGATGATTCCATGATATTAAAGCCATTCTATAAATAGGGTCTGTCATCTTTTCAGTTCCTTCTGTGCTATCAGTTTGTGGGGCTTATTCAGAGCATGTTGTTCATACATAATGAGGTGGATGTGTCTGCTTTGGTTCCCGGTATGTGTGGTAACTTCTTTTTATGCCCAAGAGGAGTGTTTTTAATACTTTTTCTGTTTAAGCTATTTGCAGTGCCTCTGGAAATGCTGATGTTATTGATATCTTCACTGCCTTCAAATTTGCTCTTTCAGTTCAAGTGGAATGCTTCTTTGCAGCCTTAATTTTATTTCAGTAATCTTCATAAATGTTTCATTGCTGCTGTTTAAAGGAACAATAGCATGAATTTGGTTTCTCAGTTGAAGGCTTTGCAGCTTCTCGTTTCTACAAGAAACTTTCTCTAAATGTTTTTCATGGTTGAAAAAGGGGGATGGAGGATTTCCTCCCACTCCCAACCTCTCAGCTTCTTGCCTCTTTTTTAAAAAAAAAATCTATTTGACAGCATTAAGTCATGTGCATATGTCTTATGTGCTACTCAGAGGGAAGAAGCATGACAAAACAAGGGGAGATCTTAATTTTCCTGGTATTTTTTCCTATATTGTGCTTTCTAGCAGAAACCGTATTTTATTAACAATAAATTGCAGGATTTCAGTAGATGCTCCTCTATGAAAATAGAAGTCGAGTTTTTGTTCTTGTAAATGAAATAACTATTGGAGAGGTCCACAATGAAATCATGTACCATGTCTGATGTTTATGCATATGTTAGGTAGTCATGAGACTCTGAGTAAGAATACTTAGGTATTGATGAGCTCCGTTGATGAGGCCCATATGAAATGATAGAAATAGATATATTTCATAGAGAAGCAAAGTAATGTTTAGGAGATAAAATACCATTCTAACTGTGGAAAAATTTGAAAGTCTCCCTTTAATGTGTCTTCTGGGAGCAGCAGCATAATAGTAAAAATGTTGATGTGGTCCTTGAGGAAAGGCAAATAGCATCCCATCCTTTTTATAGCTCTATATTGCCTCAGATCATGTGATATGCCTGCTAGTAGCATGCTTTGCTTACAGATCCATCCCTCTTCCTCTTGAGCAAAAAACACATAAACAAGACATTGAAAAGTTACATATATGCATCACCATTTTCCTTTAATTAATATAATTTGGCCGCAACTCCTGCTTACGCCATCCCTTCCTAATTTACNCTTTAATTAATATAATTTGGCCGCAACTCCTGCTTACGCCATCCCTTCCTAATTTACGTCATGAAATACCTGTGTTGTAGCATTGTGTACTTGGTGTCCTGGCTTCTCTCTGGGGTAACGATACAAACTTTCTCTGTATTTTTCATTTAATTGTATATTTCTCCACCTATTGTACTGAACACAGATTCAGTTTAGGGGACTTGCTAGAAAAGCTACTTTTTAATGAGAGCGCCATCAATTTCAGTTTGCTTCTGAAGAAGTTTGGTATCCTCTGGAATGAAATACAGAATAGATTTCCTACTCATAGAAAATCTTACTTCCAGCAGTAAGTTATCTAACATAAAGCCATGTTTTTAAGCTCAATGGAATATACCTAAATAATTCCCTGGCAAATATTTGTTTCGTAGAAATCTGTTCTTCAAATCCTCCAGTAAGGGGACTCCACAAACTTGGTTGTACTTTAATAAGATTGGTTACTATGGCTTTTTTGCTAATTTTTAGTAATTGAGGTTGATTTAATTTAGTTGTCTTACTCTTAGTGGACAGAAAGAACCATTTGCCAATGCCATTCATTGACAAGGCAACAGGCTGAATGGAAAGGGAGACAGAAGTAAATGTGTGAAAAGACTCCTCCCCCCGATGAAACCACCATAGAATAAAAGAGAATGTTATTCAAATTAAGAATCCCACATCCAATTTTGCCATCTGTGGCGGCACATTTGGTCTTTATATAACGTTCACAGAAAGAGACTAGCTATGACTATATTGAGAAGATTATGCCTTAAGCATTTCCTGTAAGGTGATGCATCAAGGTGTTACTAAAGTGCCTTCCAAAGCCTGTGACAGCAACAAGCTGCGCAAAGCCTGGAATGAATTAAAATATAATCCAGTAGTAGACCATAAAAGAACATAGGAAATCCTTTGCAGTGTCACACAGAAGTCCAGGAAACCAGCTTTCTTAGGTGAGACAATGTTATTCTGCTTTGGGATGCAGAACAGGGGTCTTAGACTTGTTCTGTGTTTCTTTTAACATTAATAGATCTTAACATGCAAGAAGGGATTCCCTGCTTAGGGCATGGCACATCTTAAAACAAGGGCACTCCAGATACTTCAGAAGGGGTTCATTCCTAACACATTTCCTCTATGGTATCCAAAGGGTAAAGCAAGATATTCCCCATTGAAACTCTGTGGCTCCACTGGGGTCAGAACAGGAAGAAATACATTCCAGTGAGAGCCAATCATAGCAAGTGGAATAAATGGGATGACAGACACATTAATATCATGGGCTTTGAGGAAGTTTTGTTATAATCTGATTTTAGTAAGACTTTTAGTTTGCACTAGGTTAGAATCAACCCTCACCTATCCATAGTCCCTAATAGCCTGTAAGTAGAGGAGAGTTCAAGAATAAGACAAATTTGACATTTTCCTCTTTTGCTCCCCTCACCCTCACAAGCTGTCGCTCTAGGAGTACTAGAATTAGAAAGTAATACCTTGGCCTTTAATAGCCTGGATAGATTTTTTTTTTCCCCTTGGAATTTGTCTAGTTACTTTGCAACTTTTGTATGATTTTAGAACACACAACATCCTAAAGATGAATTTCTTTAAATGAAAGAATTTCACAGTTTTTCATACATATTGTATGAAAAAGTCCATCAAGCTGAGATTAGAGAATGTGAGATACGGTAGGTATGAGCTGGATGAAATGAGAGCAGTGCGGATGCTCAGCTAACTGCAAATCTTCACTGTCATACAAAAAAAAATCAAGTGGGATACTGTACTGCTTTGTCCTATGTCAATTAATCATAAAAATATCCATTAATAATATGGGAGAGTTTACAAATAGCCTTTATAATCAACTATGTCATTCAGAATCTCCAAAGGGAGAAACTTAAAGTATTTGTAACATTTATGAAAGATCATAAGAAACTGGACGTGTGGCCTGAAATTGTTAAGATAAAATTCAGGAAGGAAATGCACCCAGTACCGCACTTAAGGAAGGAAAAAATCATATGCGCAAATACAAAATGTCATGTGGAACTGTGTCAAAAGGCTTACTGAAGTCAAAATCTATCATGTTTTTCATTTTCTTTCTATCAACTCAGCTTCCTCCCCGACAGTGAAAGAAGTCACACTGATCTGCACTGAGCAAATCTGTTTTGGCTGTTCTTATCACCTTCGTCTCCTCTAGCTGCTGTCAGACTGTTTGATTGGTTAATAATTCATCCCAGTGTTTTGGGTAGGATGAAAACAAGACCCTCTCTTCCTTCTCCCCATGTAACAAAAGATAGGTGCTCCATCTGCCCAGATCCAGCACTCCCAGATATTGCCATCAGCTCACAACATTTCTGGGGTTTTCATTAATCATCATTATCAAAGCCTTATTTTAACTAATAAATTGTGAGGTAAAAGAGCGGTCTTTAGTCAATATGCTACTG
This sequence comes from Tringa tobata, assembly GCA_033628505.1. Classification (NCBI taxonomy): domain Eukaryota; kingdom Metazoa; phylum Chordata; class Aves; order Charadriiformes; family Scolopacidae; genus Tringa; species Tringa tobata. The sequence goes on along the minus strand of JAHREE010000245.1, from coordinate 4,538,536 downwards.
CATATTTATTTGAGGGAAAAAGTTACCTGGCACTGAAGACCATTAATTTTATCTGAGAGAAATATTTATACAGCTCATCATCTCTAATTTTAAGAAGCCTTAAATAGCTGCCTACATGAGCAAACAGTTGGCTTCCAAAATTGCCTACCACACTAATTTGTTTTGCCGACAGAAAATTTCAATTGCATGAATTTTTAGATCATTTACATATGCTTTGCTCAGTCCTACGAAAGCACTGCTAAGTATGTCTAATAAGTGAAATCTAAAAAAACCTCAGTGATTCATTTGGAATATAAGATACTGAATTCTTTCAGATGCAGAGTCACTAATTACTCCCTAGTCACAAATTCATTCTCATTCCAGATCTCAAATGTAAACGTGTACAATCTTTATGGAGCAAATTTGTGAGTGGAAAAATACTCTGATTTATGTCATCGTACTGGGCAAAATGTAATCAAAAAGAATCAGTAGTAGCAAAGAGATAGTGACCCCTCAGCTTCCCAGGACATGGTATTTGTCAATGGCCAGAGTGCATATGGGCACATCTTCACTGCAGGGTGAATCTCAGAGCATGACTGTGTTGATAAAGACATTATTTCTTCTTAATCATTTCATAACACTTGAGCTTTTGGATAGACAAAGATTACATGTGTTGAAGTAACAATGTAGTGCCTTCTGAGAGAAAAAGTCTCCTTTTAAAGGTCTGCCTTACAACGCCACATCTAAGACTCAAGGCATAGTGGATTAGCGACTGTATCTGTCTAGTACAAGTCCTTCAGCAGGATATATTCAGAAACTGAAAGTTTTAAAGACATATCTCCTGCTTTTGAGTATTAAAAAAAAAAAGGAAACTTATGAGTAATTTTTTCCCAAATTTATTAAAGATGATCTGCAATAGAACATTCAAACACCATCAGTAGAAAATGAAGCACCAGCCATGGTGATCTGTCATACATCGAGGTCAAGATCTCATCTAGCCTTTCTAACATGAACCTGACACAAGACAAAACTTAGTGCGTTTAACAAATAAATCATCAACAGCAGGAGCTTTGTTTCAAGAATATCTACTGAAGGGACACAATAGGAATAAAGTAATGGGGGGGTTTGTGCTGCTGAGGCAAAAGTGGCCAGCTAGAGTGAATCCCTGCATGGGCTGCATCTTGGTCCTGCTGGTCCAGCTGGCATTGAATATGAAGACCCTCTTTAGTGAATGGAAAATTTCACTACCAAGGGAAGCTGATTAAGGCTGCTTTCCTGCAAAAATAGTTCAGACTGAGCTTAGAAATCTAGCAATCAATTCCACCCTTTGCTGAAAGTAATCCCTTGCCTGGCACCTACAGAAGATGTGTAGGATCTTATCCTATCGTGGCATTAACACAGATACAGGCAAACTGCTGTGAGAGCCGCGGTAAGCACAGATTCATTTACAACTTGTTCTTATGTCGTCAAACTTGGTGCAAGGCCTGTAAGTTTCATTATAGGTACTTAAATAAAATAATCCATTTCTTTGTTTTACAACTGTATAATTCATAGAGTAGACTAGTGGATATACATAAAAATGTGAATCAAAAAACCAGTTTATAACCCTCAGTCTTCTGTTCCTCTCCTTTTCCTGGATGCAAAATACTTCATATTGTGTCATAAATAGATCTGACAGTGATATAAATGTGATTATACATTTTAATCCTGCTATTTAAAATGGAAATAACACAGCGTTAGCGTGTCATGTTAAGTCTGAATCTAGACATACAGTCTTAATCCGACCTATATCTAAAATACATGAGAAAATGTGTGGCTGCTCTTGATGTTAGTGTATAGATCAAACTTCTTTACAGAGCTGAGACATCAAGAAAATCTAATAGGGTTTTCTTACTATAATTTAGGGCCAGGAAATAAATAGGGAATAGTATTCTGTGACCTCCTGTTTGGGCTGTAGAACCATGCTTACACATTCATTTTACCCAGAGAGGCTTGTCTGGTCTGTTTTAACGCACTCTGCTTTCATTATGTCAGCCCCGGAATCTGCAGTTGACTCAAGGGAAAAGATTGACATTTGCTTTTTTAACTTTATTCACAAGTGTTTCCAGCCAGACAAAAGTAAGTTGTGTGAACAGTTAACTTAGTTTGCATATTGATTGCCTTTTTATCACTAAATGTTCGTGTTGAGAGAATTTTGGTTGCAATATTTTTTTTACACATTTTCAGTAATTTCAGCTGTTTTAATTACCATGACTTAGGTATAAGCTTCTACAAATGCATGTTTATGATCACACATAAACAAGTATCGGCCTACACAATTTGGCACATAACTCAGTGTGCTGTCACAGGGAACAGTTGTAAGATTCTTTTTTTTTTTGACTGAACTTGAGCATATATTAAATTTCTTGTTATTTCATTTACTCTATCATATAGTATATTTTGACTTGTTATAGGTCTTCAATAGGTAACAGTTACCAGCACATAGCAGTGGAGCATTCAGAGCTATAAATACTTGAAAACTGGTGAATCATCTTCCACTTCTTATGAGTCATAAACATCTTAGTGGGTTTTGCAAGTTAACAAGTTTTGGATTTGTATAATTATAACTAAAAATGAAGTTGTTGTCTGTTTATAACCTCAAAAGCAGCATTCTTTTCACCAGAGAAACTTGCTGTTACAGATGACATGTTAGACCTTTCCTTTCAAGTATTGGCTGAAACTTCAGAGTTTATCTGAGTTTTGTTTTTTTCCATCAAGAGAAGGGGAACAAACAGTTCAGCAGAGAAATTTGAGGTACTAATGTATTGCCATAGGTTTTCTTAAAAAATCCTCAAAAATATATCAATTTTTTGTCAGAAATACTGTAGACCTAAACAGCTTGGTATGCCTGTGGGCTTAACCAATTCAAAAAAACCTTTTTGGTCTTGGTGAAAGGTGGCGTCTCCTGAGAGGCTTTTCCGTTGTGGATTGGCTCCCAGTTGAGCAACCTTCGTCTGCCAGTGGGCCCTGGGATGCTTCTGCATTCCCTCCTCACCAGCAAAGCCACAGACCCATGTTCTTCCCAAACACACATTCTGCCTTTCTCAAGCCCACAGCTTTGCAGTTTATATCCAGGTAGGGAGCGTTGTTTTGATTGTTGCGCTTGACTTTTCGTGGGCTTGATGGTGTGTAGTGCCCCATTTCAGCAGAGACTGGTGTCCTGAATTTGTGCCATAAGCAGATGTCTTTTGTTGGGTTGAAGCTGGTGGTACAAGCGGTGGGTCACGCATTTGAACAAATTAGAGGTCTCCTTAACTTTGAAGTGGAAGTAGGCATTTCTCTCCCCAAAACCATGCAAGTTAATTACATCTAATTGAGAAGCCTTCCGAGTCTGTATTTCCTAGATCTCTTAGTGTTGTCAGTGTACTTAACTTCATATCAACCTTGGAAACGATTATACAGCTCCCAGTTCTGGTACATCACAGCATCCCTGTGAATAAGGACAAAATTTCTTACTTTTTCCAGCGAACAAAGTTGGTTCATTCCATCAATCACATGAAATTTAACCAAGAATTGTAATTGTAAATTCTTTGGGGCAGCAACTGCAGGGAGTGCCCAGAAGCTGAAGCATTTGAGTTCCTTATTGCTACTGTATTAAATAAATAGCAATGATGAATGCTTGGGAAACCTGGCGTCATTTCAGGGAAAAGAATGACTGCACATAGATTTGCTTTATTTCTTCCCGAATTGTCGTTGAATAAAAAAGAATTTAAATGTATTAGAAACTATTATTCTTTTCTGTAAAAAGGGTATGGAGTCTGCATATCTGCTGTAGCTGTATCTGTGCATGGCTGCTCTCAGTTAAAACTGAGATTTCCTCACCAACCCATCTAGTTTTGCGCAAATATGTCCAGACTACTTCTTCTCAAGGCATACAGGCACAAATACATACACACATTTTTTCAGAGGACTTAATCCATCCTGTCCTCCTTTACTAGGGTTTATTTTTCTTTGAACTTTACAACCAGAAACCATCTAGCACTTTTTCCCCATGTTTTGCTCTTTCTGAGAGCCATCTATGAACCTTTTTCCTTCTAGGAGAAACATTCATCCCTTACCCTGTTTTAATATAAAAAACACCAGCTGCTGTAACACCAAGATTGTTTAGTCATGACCACCAATCCAGAATTAAAAAAAATAAGGGGAATTCCCTGGTATGTGAAATTACACGTGCAGCATCTGTTCTGAGCGCGTAATTCACATCAAATTACATGTGAGGCATCTAGTGCAGAAACCTCCATCTTCTTATGGACCCTTCAAATACTGTTTCACCCCTCATAGCCCTTGAAAAGGTCTCTTGGTTAGGTATATGTGTGGCCACATGTGTTTGCAAGATTAATTCTTTAATCATAGTGGAAAATACTCGGCATCTTGTAGAGGTTTTGATGGTGCAGCCGTTGCAGCTTTGGAACATCTGGACCCTGTGAGCACAATGTGAAATGATACTAACATCAGTGTGGGTCTATTTTAAACACGGCTCTGAAATAAATTGCATTATGGAAGCTGTGGAAACTGTCAAAATGAGTATATTTCCTCATTTAAAGAAATAAAGAAAGCTAAAGCTCACCCCAGAGCTGCTTTCCGTGTTGTGCAGCGTCACGGTGCGTGTCTGCGGTGTGGGAGTCCAGCTCGGCAGGGTGCAGGGTCCTAACATCTGCTGGTGGATCTGGTGCTGTGGATGAAGCGTTCTCTGCACAAGGCGTTTCTTCCCCGGGTGACTTTGTACTTTCCTTTAACACATTTCTTCTAGGCGCTCGCTATGTCTTCCAGAATTAAGGCTGTACTCCAGATTTCATTTTAGTTGCTTGTTTTACCTTTTGCTTGAGGTGTAAAAGGGGGATTTCAGTCTCCAGTAAGAAATGATGTGGCAAACAGTTGAGTGTTTCTGACTTGAACTTGTTTGAAGTGGTACATTTTGGGCTTCATAAAATTGTTTTATCCTTCTCACAAGAAAGCCAAGTGTAATCAGTAGCTATAGTAGTTATCAATGGAAATAGTACGTTAGATGTCATGACCTAACATATATATTAGCCTACTTTAATGAGTCATACTAGCAAGCTAAAGATAGTTTCATATTACAGCTTTTCAAGAAAATCCTCATAGTGCTCTTCTTTAGCAGATAAGTATACAGAATTTCTCATTGCTTTTAGCGAAGCTGATTTATGTTCAGGTGCTAAGTATAAATTCAAAAAGTCCACGAGAGCACAAGTATCAGTGTTACCATACCTTGTCTGAGCAAAGTTTTCTGGCAGGTAGATTTATTTTATCTGACTATTCTAATTACATTAGTTATCCAAAATCACGACTGAATGTTTTTTCTGTGTTAGGACAAAAAAAAATATTAAAAATAAATTTTAGATTAATTAAAAAAATTAATCTGTGCTAATAAGCTTTTAATCTTGAATGTTAAACTTTTTAAGCTTAAATTCAGAGAGATATTGAAATTAAGAAATAGCCATTCATTCAATGTACAATTATTTTTTTTATTTCCCCCCTCCCCAGTCCCTGGAAGTGTTCAAGAGCAGACTGGATGGGGCTAGTGGGAGGTGTCCCTGCCCATGGCAGGGAGGTTGGAACTGGATGATTTCTAAAGTCCCTTCCAGCTCTAACCATTCTATGATTCTGTGGTGATGTATGCCCTGAAAAAATAAATCGAACTTCACATACTTATCATCACATTAATTAATTGTATATAGCTAAGGTACAGTGCTTATTTCATTATTAAATTGTGGCACAATAAGTTAAATGTACTAGTAACTTTGAAATCTACCATGCTAATAACATGAAACTTGAATTTATCGGTTGCATGTTTTTCATATCTATATGGTCATATTTGTTCTGCAGTAGGAAATCCAGGCATAAAACTAATACCAAGTACTGCTTTGATGGTTTTCTAGTTTTTTCCAGCAGTTTCAAATAAGGATGCTGATGCTGTGCTGGCTTGTTTTTTCAAAGAGGTTAAATTGTGTAAACTTAATTGTGAACACAATTGTGAACACATCAGAACACAGTATAAAATCAGCTCTCATGGTTTTATTTTTGATGTTTGTATTTACTAGGAGAACATATAACAAGGTCTGAATCCTTCAGTGCTTTATCAGGGAAGTCAAATGCCACTTTTTGTTTTCCAGGGCTTAGTTATTGAACGTCTGGGACGCAGGCCGCTTCTCATCGGGGGTTTTGGGCTGATGATTGTCTTCTTCGCAGTGCTTACCGTCTCTCTGACTTTACAGGTAACACTATGGGCACTACCTAATTTTAATCTTTCTTTTGCCTATTTTAAACACCAGGTGCTCAATACCTGTTTGCCTCGGCATTTCCACATAAGCCAGTCCTTTTAATCAGCTTGATATAAAGATTCAAATGTCTGTATTTTGCTTATTTATGAATCTGTTGGTTTTAAAGTACTGTGGTTAGCCATAGCAGCTTTTGCATTAAAAAGCCATAGGGGTTTTGTCACGTTCAGTCTCCTTAACTCCAAGATTCATGCCTATGAAGACAGTTTTACCCATAGTTAGGTAAATAGTTTACCCATATATTGTGTTTTTATCTTTGTTTATAATGCAGTCATTTTGAGATTTCTTTCATACTTTGTCATCCTTATTCTTAAGTTTAGATGTTTTTTTCCAGTAGTGAAAAGATTTCCATGTTTGATGTTTCTTTCAAGTTACATTTCTCTTATTTCTATTGAAAATACAAAGACTTAACCTTTGCAGAACATCTGCATTTAAGTTCTCAGATATTATTATCAGTCAGTTCCCCAGCTACTTCAAATGGTCAGAGGAGGATTATTAAACCCTTCTAAATGCTGACCTTCAGACATTTTTCCTTGTTTAGCTTCTATTTTCATAATAATGCATTTTCTATCTGTTCCTGAGTGCTTTTGAGAAGTAAAGCTGACAGTCTGCAATGGTATGGTTTTGGTGGTCTTTCATCAAGCTGTTTTTCTGCTGCCGTTGATTCCTGTGTCTTGCCATTAATCTGACTTCCAAGTCTTGTTTCCTGGTTGAGGAGAGTCAGTAAGTCAGTTTGACTAGCAGTATGCCAGTAAGTTTGATTTGACTGACCTGTAAGTACAGCACATTAAAGCTTCACTCCACATACCTGTCATGACAACTGTAAGACAGCTCTCCAGAAGAGGGATGTTGCTGCCAGTTTTGTATGCTGAGTGAAAAATTCTCTTCCAAATCTTGTAAAAAAACTAGTTTGATGTGTAAGGACCTTCAGCTATTTTAAACCTCTGAAGTTTGAGTACCTTTCGGCTTTATATCCTTTCAGAAGTGTCTCAGGGTGTTAAGTATTAGAGATTAGGCGGTGCTTTGAACAGTGGACCAGGGTACAAATTGGCTTGATCTTGGGGGAATTTGTATTCCCCCAAGAAAATTTGACTTCATATTTGCACCTTCTCTGTCTCTGTGCCTTTAGAGACCTGGGATCTGCATTCAGGTGTGAAGCGCAGAATGTGCAATTTTGATAGATCTCAAGTCTCTTGGTTAATGTTAATGTCTAGGAGACCATGCTTTCCACATAATGAAAGGAATAACACAGACTGAAAGAGAAGCAGCATTGGAAAATAGGGGTCTTGAATACGGAAATAATTACCTATTTTAGCAAGTATATTTTTACAGTGCCATGCAAGGTGATGTTTTGGTGATACCACAGTTATATGTATCTTAACTAACTTTGCAAAAATAGTAAAGTCTAATAAAAATGGCATTCACACTTTGCTGACGGAAAACCCCACTGATGAAGAGAGAAAGGAATGGGAATCCATGTTTTTTTTTCCTGTTTATTAGTATTATTGTTAAGCGTTCACATACATGGTTAAGAAACAGTGTCCTGAAAACCTCAGTAGAAATTGCTCAGCATATTTCAAGCTCCTGTCATTTAGAAGTCTGAATAAAGAAATGCTAGACTAAATTCTGAAACAGAATGGAAAACAGTATCTATTTTCTGTGATTTTTTTTTTGTTTTAAATATTGGTGATACATACAATAGACTTAATATGAATGTCTCTTTATCTACCCAGAAAACTGTGCATTGGCTTCCTTACCTCAGTATATTTTGCATCCTGGCAATCATTGCGTCATTCTGCATTGGACCAGGTATGTCTATATTTTTTCACATTTCTTTGTATGCCGAAGCAGAGGTATTTTTGCACTGGCACTATGTTAATAAATTGCTTGTAGGAAACTTCACTTTACCCTTATCTGAAAACCACAAGGGGTCTAAGACTATGAAAGGTGATAGCAACACAAAGCGACAGCAACATTCTTGATAAAAACCCATCTACAGGTGCATTCACACTCAGTTGTCAGCATAATTGAGAACTAGTGCCTAAATTGCAATCAGTACCAAATTAAACTGTTGGTTGTTATTGTGGTATCGCTATGATTTTGTAAATCTATAAAAATCCTCTCAGACTGGAAGATGAGTGTTTTATTTTTCCATGCTTATGTTAGCAGTTTAATGCTGGGCAAACGTGACACTGAAGGAAGGGGACAGTTGTGTCTGGGTTCTTTCTTCTCTCCCTTTCCAAAGATAGAGAAGTGTTTTGCAAGAGGGTTTACACGTACTCTCATTAGGAAGATGATGGAAAAGATGGATGTCCCAGTGGTGGAGCTGCTTCTTGTTCTCTACTGATTGCATGCATTTCAAATCCAATGTTTTTGTAGGTTGTAATGAGTTTATCAGACCTATGTTCCCAGCGAAGTTTTGATTATATGGAGATGGATACAGCTTTGTACACAATCCGGTATTCACTGGTTGTAATTTTTGTATTTCATTTTCTTTGACAAAGAACATTTAAGGTATGAAAAAATAATAAAGCCAGACCTTTCTCAGAAGTGTAGAATGAAAGAACCAGAGCAACAGTCTCAGCAAGGGCAGTTCTGACTAGATAGAAGAGAAAAAAGATTATACCAAGGCTAGTTAAGTGCTGGAAGGTGTTGCTCAAAGAGGCAGTGAAATGTCCATCCTTGAAGCTACTCAAAACTCAGCTGGACAAGTTCATGAACAACTGGTCCAGCTTTGACCTGAGGCTGAACTCCAGAAGTCCCTTCCAACCTAGTTTATCCTGTGTTTCTAATTGCATCGTATCTTTGAAAAACACATTTTAGTAGATATGCATAGTATGCAACTACTTGCCTGAGTGTAGTATTTTTCTAAACGGTGTTGCTCTAGCCTTCAGATGCTTGATCAGAATCGGATCCTACAGTTATCAGATAATGAAATGTTAACCTAAATTATTTGCAGATAGATTAAGAGGAATTTAATCCAAATTCAATTAACGGACATAATAAGATGTCAAAACAGTGTTCAAATTTTCAAAAATTCTCTCACAAACTGTTCTCTACAAAAATCAGCTGCGTTTTAGGAGATTTTTCACAGGTGTTCCGGTGTAAACCCGAAAGTAAGACCTCTGTTCCCTTGAGTTCTTGGGTTTTTTTGTGCACTGTTTCTTGCCTCTTTTTCTTTATAAAGAGTTTGACATTAAACATTAATCAACTGTTTATACATCTTCACCACTGAAGTGATCTAATTAATTGATTGTGGTTTATTTGGGGAAAGAAAGAGTTGCTGATGTCTCATGTGACTCTAATGAAAGATTGCTGTAATGCTGTGGATCCTCTTCTGAAAAAGCTGACAAAAAATTATGCTGCTTTAAAGGAAAATGGAGAGATCAAAATATTTCTTTTCCCCTTGCTTCTGGGAAAACAGTTTGTCACTAATCTCTGTGCTTACTCCTTCACTGACTGAAAGAAGGATGGAGTGAAACTGGCTTGCCTAGGGTCATCAATGCACCTAATGTAGGTGGCCTATGAAGACTGTTCTGCTTCCTCACTTCCAGCTCTTCTTGCATGGCAAATAGTGCAAAGAGTCTTGCAATCCCTTTGTCCTTCTGTAAAGACAAATCTCAGGTTCACTGAAGTCCCTAGTGTTGCAGACATATGTTTCTTAGACTGAGATTATTTTTTTTTAAATAAGACTTCTGTGGAACAGAACTGCTCTTGAATTTTGAATACCTAAGGAAAGTCAAATGTTGACTTGAAACATCTTGACAACTTCAAACAATTTAAGTAAGCACAGCTGCTTGCAACATATACCTTTGTTTTTTCTAAAAACTCTGTTGAATCAAATTGCAATTTTTTTTCCATATTACAGACATGTTCTACTGGTTTTTAGAACTTGCAGATCAATATGTTCTTACATGTTGTATTTTCCATATATTAAGATTAACCCTCTGCATTTTGCCTTCACCTCACCATTATTCAGAATGGATTCTGGTTTTCTTCTCAGCTTCTTTCCTTTTGCCAATGCTACTCAGGATTTTCTATTATACTTTGCACTCTCTTTGGAGCAGTGTCTCCAGACATGTGCAAGACAAACAGCTTTAGTTTGATACTGTTTGCTTGCTTTCTACAGGAATTCTTTTCACGGAATCACAGAATGCTATGGGGTTGGAAGGGACCTCTGGAGATCATCTAGTCCAACCCCCCTGCCAGAGCAGGTCCATCCAGAGCAGGTTGCACAGGAACGTGTCCAGGCGGGTTTTGAATGTCTCCAGAGAAGGAGACTCCACCACCCCCCTGGGCAGCCTATTCCAGCGCTCTGCCACCCTCAAAGTAAAGAAGTTCTTTCTCATGTTTAGGTGGAACTTCTTATATTCAAGTTTGCACCCATTTCCTCTTGTCCTATCCCTGAGCACCACTGAAAAAAGACCAGCCCCATCCTCTTGACACCTCCCTTTAAGTATTGATCAGATCCTCCCTCAGTCTTCTCTTCTCTAGACTGAAAAGACCAAAGTCCCTCAGCCTGTCCTCATAAGAGAGACGCTCCAGGCCCCTAATAATCTTTGTGGAGTCTCATGGTACACAGAAACATGATTTCTTTAAATGGGAAAGTCACTGCTGAAAATTAGCCTTATCTTTCATTTCCTACTAATATCAGAGTTTTACCAACTGCAAGTAAGTAGCAAGGAATACGTATTTTAACACATCACCAGTGCAGTTGCTGTTAGAGAGTATCTAGAAAAAAGTGTGAACAGGGCAAGCAGGCGAGATGCTTTTCTAGAACCAGTACACTTATTTTTTTGGCTTAGGGTCTTCCTGAGACATAGTTTCCAAGATTTTCATAGTCTTCCATGAACATATTCATTCCCCGTCTGAAACCGTGCAAAATTTTAGCATCCTTTAGCAAAGAAATGTACATGTCAACCACCTCTCATGTACATGAAGACATCCTTTGCTTTGCTTTGGTCCCTTTAGGTCTTGCACCAGAAGAAGTAGAACAATTGATCCCCTTCCTCCCTCTTCAAGTTTCTTGTGATCTTGAAGACTTTTACCTTATTGCCTCAGATTTTTCCAGACTGAGTGTCTATTTCTTATTGCTTTCTTCTCAGTGATATTTTATGACACCAGTTTAGCAGAAAAATTTCACACTTCAATATCTAGTGTTCTTTTGCAACAGTCTGGTAGTTTAACAAGACAAGGGTGAAGTTTAGGAATAACTGCCCCACTTTTCTGGTCAGTAGAAGGGTTTTTCCCCAAGAAAATTGATTGCATACTCATTATTATTAAGTTGCAGATTTTAAATGTTTTTATATACTATTGTCATGGTATTACTAACCCTTAGTATCCTATTTAATTCCTTCTGTAGCTATTTAGAGCATTTCAGCATTCTTCAGAGTAAATCCCACATGATTTGTTATGACTCTGCAGATACAGATCTTCATCTAGGATGAATTCAGTTTACATTCATTGAGCTATTGGTACTTGGAAGAATTATCCCATCTAAAAACAGTAAATAACATCAGGAATACTGCTGTAACTTTCTTGAGCATAAAATTTCCTTTTAAAATACAATATTTTATGTCTTGTTAGAACATCTGATAGCTTAGATGTGGTCTCCCACTTTGTGATAGCATATGGATGAGTCCCATCTGCTCCTTTGCAGCTAGGATCAGCTGTTACTATAAACTGTGGGGTTTTTTTTCTTTGTTTCATTTTTCTGAAATAGGCTTTTCAGCCCGCAGATGTTTTTTTTCAGGCATAGTGCTGGGGACTGAAACAGTAATGCTAACAACAGGTACTTCCAGGCATGTGTGTGACTTGGTACTTCATCATTTTTATCAAAAGAGAAACAGCAGACAGCTTTCAAGCATTTACTAAAAATTAAAGGGACCCTTATGTTCAAGATAGTAAATCTATAATCTGAAGGAATCCAAAGCAATTCAAAAATTGCTTATTGTTTTATGATTAAGGAGCTGTGCTGTTCCAAACAGTTGCTTCATTTGGATTTGATTAATTATGCACAAGTGAAGATATTTGGTTGCAGAGAAACATACTGTTTGATTATGGGAACACATCAGTAAATAATTTTACAGTTTTCACTTCAAGAGAAAGGCAGAGGCTTCAAAGCAATGTTGTTCTTGGTCTCACATTTATCCTGAAATAAGTACGTGATACATTTCAACTGAAGAATTGTCATCCAGCAAAGAGTAAAAAGAAAGGACTGAGGGGATTGGTTTTGGCTCCTGAGGAGACAGCAAGCAAAAAAAATAAATTAAAAATTGAAGAAAAATAGTAAGAGAACATTTGTTCTCCTTGAAGCATTTGTGCTGTTTGGGTTAGGCATCATGAGCAAATGCATTGATTTGGAATGTCTTTACTGAGTGGGTAAGTAATATGCAGCTCCTTGAAAATTTGCGTAGTGATAGGTGGGCTTAGGTACACGTGAAATGTCTTCCTTCTTTAACCTTGGCTTAATACTTAAGGAAAAAGGAAAAGCTAAAAGCTTTTCTCTCAAACCCATGTGGCTGCCTCTTCGTGTACACTGAATCATGTTGAACTGCACTTGCAGAATCTGTGTCTGTTTCAGGAAATCCACGCTAAAACCTGACTTAAAAACAAAAAGTGTAGATTCTGCTTATTTTATCTATTTACTTGAATTCCCACATTATCTATTGTGCCTTTGCAACAGTTGCTATGCGAACAAATGATTTTTGATTTTGCTGAGTTAATTGAAAAGTATCTATGCGCATGTGTGTGAATTGGGTAATTGGAGATAGTTTTATAAAGTTGTTGGAGATTTACCCCTTTTATCTACCAGCCAAACAGTTAAAAAAACGAAACAAAACAAAAAACAACATCAGCAGCAAAAACAGCTGACCCAGAATGTGTCCAATCCAGGGACAGTTTCCTTATTTGCCTTCGGGGATGTGACCCCTCCTGCCAACGAGGCCACCGTGTATTCTGGGATGAGCATCTTTCAGTCTTTGGTTTTGATGCTGTTCCAATTTGTATAAAAAAATTAAACATTCAGTTGCTGAACCAGAGAATTGCTCTTCTGCCATGTGTCAAGAGATTTACCCCAGATGGTGGAACATGTGGGGAAAAAACCCAATCAACTGATTAAGTGGGGATTACAGTAATGTTGGCATGGACAGTGTTGGCATGCATAACCTTCCCAATGGAAATAAGCATGACAAAGACACAGTGAGACCCTGAGAACTTTGGAAACTTGGCATAAAGAGTTTCCATGCACTATCTTTATATGAAGAGATTTATTAATACTTCTTCCTTAGAAGAATATTCTAAGTGCAACATCCTTCTATCCAGTTTTGATAAATGGAGGAGGCAGTGCTGCAGAGACAGGAAAAGAAACCGTGGTGGGGGAGGTTAGGTACGATGCCTGTCTTTAACTAAATTAAAGGGTGGGAGGAGGTGGACTGTTTTAATAATATACATGGCTTTGAAGCAATCCTTCCTTTATCACCTTCTTTCAGAAACTGAAAAAGTATCGTGTCCTTTTAATCAAACCTTTGCATGTTTGATGGCTCTGGAAATGCAGTTAACTGGAACACCGGACTTATTTGACCATTAGGAATTAGTAGAAATAACCCAAGACCCTATTGTTGCAGTAAGTTCCATAAAAGGTGTTTGTGTAGCACAAGTGTGTTGCCCTTCCTTCGACCACTGTATCTAGGAGGGAGATCAGTCACATGTGTGCCCAGGAAGGCGTGCAAAGTTCCTCCTGGAATGACAGAAATCAGCTTTTATTACACCAAGCAGTAATACTAGGGGCAGTTCCAGAAATCTGAGGAATTGCTTTTATATCCATTGCTTGATTATCATAAATCAAGACTTTTTTGTGCAGGAAAATCGTGTTACTTTGGTAGCTCTTTCAAGTTTGAGATTAGCAATTGAGATTGTTTGAAATCTCACTTCATCTTTCACAGTTCACCCATTTCTAGTAATGGGACATGTATAACTGCAGGCAGTTGGAAAGAAAAACAGGCTTAGAAACTCAGGAATAGGGTCAGGATATAAGCGTCTCTGAAAGTGTCAGCTAAGGAGAATGCAAGAATGGTATCTGTTTAAGTGTCACGTGGAAAACTTCTCCATAGCTCTCTATTTTTTAAGTTATTTGAAAGATTGTTTTATATTAACACTCTTTTTATTAGCACATTCTTTTACATATTTTCTTAGAGAGCTAATGCATCATATTATTGTGCATTGTCTCTCCGCATTGTAATGTAAAATATGCTCATTGTGTTGTCATGTGTCATGTCATTATTTTTGAGATGAAGACTTAGGGTTGAACATTAGAGCACAAAACTGCTCATGCAGCAGTTTGCCAGGAAGGCTGCAAATATGGGCTACTGTGAAGGTGAAGAAGATAGGTTTTATTAAAAGATATAGGATAACTTTTACAGGGTCTTACAAAAGACTGAGAATAGGATTTTTGTTTCTAAAAACATGGGCAGAGTAACACTGAGAAGACAGAAAAGCTGAAGGTAAATGTTGCTGAAGAAATCACAGCAAACTCCAAATGTAGGTGCTAGCTAGCCATTAATAAATTTAGAATGGAAATTGGAAGAAAACTGTTAGCCACTAGAGGAGCTGAGTTCAGTATCAGCTTCTCAATGGCAACAGCAAAAGGAGGAACTAGAGACATAAGTTTCATAAAATTTCTAAAAGGACTGTATGAAATACTGCCTGAAACAGCTGGAGATTGGATTTGAACCAGATGATCCAGTCTGATCCTGGGTTTCTTTATCTCCAAGTTCTATGTTCTTCCTTTATCTCTGAAGTGAGATATTTGATCCTCTGTATAAAGTCTTTCTTTTTTTCCATTTGTCAAAAAGCTCCTGTGTCTGCAAAGATGAGCGTGTTCTCAGAGAGGATTTTGTAGCTGGTCATTGCATAGAGCATGTAGCCCATGATTTTATTTACATCAATAGCTGCTATTTTTAAATCCGTGGTGCTACAGTGAGAAGAAAGCAGGATTCTCTGGTTAATCCTTACACAATGGCTTCAGGGCATCTGCCTTTACTGTCTTATGCTGTGTAACATCTTAGTAGTTATTCTGGTCCTAAATCCTGTAGGCATTTCTGTGGGTGAGTGGCGCTTCCCCTCAGAAGATGTTCTGCTGGCTGCAGTGGAGTTTGTGTGAGGCTGAATTTAGTGTGAATAGGATCAAACGTAAATCAGCATGATTTTGCTTTAATTCCTACTTTTAAAATCAGTTCCTACTCAGTATGCGTAAGGATGACAAAATCAGATCAGTGGCACGTTTCCAGTCATGCTGTCATCACAGGAAAGGGAAATTGATAAAATCCACTCCCTAATGGAATTTGAAAAAGTAGTAATTTCATGATGGTGAGATCTTCGT
The DNA here is from genome assembly GCA_033628505.1 of Tringa tobata. Classification (NCBI taxonomy): domain Eukaryota; kingdom Metazoa; phylum Chordata; class Aves; order Charadriiformes; family Scolopacidae; genus Tringa; species Tringa tobata. Next base: position 4,522,843 of record JAHREE010000245.1, on the reverse strand, counting down.
TTTTTGACTGTTGCTTTTTATAGCGATTGCATTTTCAGACACAGCTAAGAAACATTAACGAACCAGACCATTTCAGAAAAACATTTCACTTGCTTTTTGTCTCTTTTTTGTGAGTTGTGTCTTATAATTTAGTTTTATAATAGTTGTCATGGTTTATGGAGAGTAAGTGAAGCCTTTCCTAGCACAGAGGAATACAGACACAATAGAAACACGATAATGGTATATTCAGCATGTGTTAAATTGACATTATGAAGTAAACAAAAGAGGACTCAGAGGAAGTCATTGCTGTGCCCTGAGGTGTATCAAAGATATTTTGATATTTAAAGTTTAAATCAGCCTGTGCTCTTACTCTGAATGCCAACGTGCAGCTGTATTGACAGCGGAGCAGTTGTGATAAAAGGGTCACTTTGAAAGTCATGAGGTTCGTTCAATCTGAAATGCCATCAGGGAAGAAGAAAAATCTTCTCTTGGGTGTGAGACACAAACAAAGGTGTGATTACACACACATAGACATAAAAGTACTGAAATGAAAGGCAGCATCAGCATTATCACCTGAAATAGGCATTTACAGAAGCTTTGTGCGATGTTGTGTTGGCTTCTCCACTTTAAGTGGGATGTAGGAATTTCTAATGCTCATGCCCTCCCACAGAGGCATTCTTTTAATACAGTTTCTTTTAGTACACTTTGAGAAACAGTTTGGAGCTTGCCTGCATGGAAGAAATACCTTCTCTTTGTACTAGAAAAGTGTATTGTGTTCAAAAGAAACAAATAAACCCGTGTTGCTATATGTTTGATTAGAAAGCGGTAGATTTGAAAGTTTGGGTTAAATTTTAAAAATGTCTTTTATTCTGTAAACTAGAAGCCTTTACAGTCTTTCCAGGAGGTGGGCATCCTTTGATAATGTCAAATAGTTCCTGCATCAGATAAGGCAGGCATTTGTGCAGAAATAAGCTTTAGTTTTCCTGGCAATTTAAGAAAAGGTTTGGTTTGTTGATGGTTGTAAGGCTTTTGTGGGCACAACAGTAGATTTAAAACATGCTGCACTAAAAGCTATTAAATATTCCAAACTTGGGTTACAGTTGAGTTCAGGAACTTCTAATAACCTGGAGACATAATTATTATGCGACATGTATCAGTCTCAGTCGAAGATTTGCTGAGGGATCTCTAGCCCCATCCCCTGCCTCGTTGTGCCACTCCATTGCTGCTGACTACCATCCATCCAACGCAAGTAGCCTTAGGGTTGGCATTTTAGCCTCCCAGCTGCCAGCCATCACGGCTTGCCATAATAATGCCATTGCTTTAATTGACGTGGGCCATGAATCACAGCAACAGGAGACCAGATTTACCTTTCCTTCTCTGGTTTTCTCCAGCAATGGAAAAACCTCCTTCCTACACTTGGAGGCAGGAGTATTTTCGACTGCTTCTACTAACTGAAAGAGATGAAAGGATGGGAAAGGAAAGGGCTTCACCTGAGAATTTGTCTTTTGATTGCCTTTCCGTGAACAGACTGATTTTTTTGATTTTTTTTTTTTTTTTTTGGCCCTTAAGAAACATACTCGACTTGCTTTCAATCCAGCCACATCTTCACTGAATTTTTTTGGAGGGAAAGATAACATGCCTCTTGAATATATTAAATACAAGTGTCATTCAACACATATCTTTGGGATTAATACCAGGTTTATGTTTATTTAAATATTTTGCTCTTTAAAAAAGAGTATTGAGTAAATATGTCTTTTTTAACAGCTCTGTTACAGAACTTATTTAAAGTCTTTATAATTAGTGGAAGTTCTAAAGAAAAGCAAAGCCGTAGTATTTGAAAGGTAACCATATCTGTTGGTTAATGGAGTTGCCGGAGATGACACACAGAGTTCTTAGCAGCAGGAAAACTTAGGAACTTTATCCATTTAACAATAGATTTTACAAATTATGTTAATTGAAGCTTTCAAAATGTGAATGCTTTGACACTTGAGAGCACTCCTCTTACCTAAACTAGCATGTTTTCCTGAATTATTGTTAATTACTTGCTGAGCGCTCACAGCTCCAACACTTAAGAAATTTACGGCTGGAAAAATGCATCCATCTGTTTTAGACCTTCATGTAACCATGAAAAATTGATTTATTCAAAAGCTGTGTAAGTAACTTAGGTACATTATTCAGATTAATGGGGACTGAATATAGAAAGCCTAGTAAAAAAATATACTGTTTCTTCTGTGAATTAGTATAAAATATTTATACTTACAAAAGTGCAAACTAATAAATATATAGAACAGTAGATGTAGGACTAATGAATGTAAGGCAATAAAAATATTTTATTTTCTTTGTGCCCAGGCACAATACCCGGCAAAGAAAAGTTCTAAGTTCATCTCATCTATTTTTGGCTAAGCTCCATTGCTAGCATTTAAATGCAAATGTTTATGTGTTTTATGTTGCAATGAAAGTTGCTCTTGGGTCTACACAGTGTTTCTTGATAGCCAGCCTTCTATGTACAAAGCTAAATAAACAGCAGCAAGAGACTTACTGGGGAAAAAAATGGGTCAGAAGGACAATGACGTGAACAAGGGAAGTCTGATGGTGTCAGCTTTGACCGAGTAAGCAGTTGTTTCCTTTGAATCTCCACATGTTATCTGTCCTACTCTGGAAACGTCACTTTTTTGGGAACACTTAGTTATGACTTCGGCAAATTCTTTCTGAAATTCATCAGAAAGAAGTTTTATATCTTTCATCACAGCAAGACTGTTACTGTCTTTCTTCAAGCTGGTACTTCTAGTCAAAGTGCCCCTTACTTTTCCTTTCTGGTTGGTAGCAAAGACATACTGCTATTTGCTGTATCTCCTTTGGTTATCAGCCACAGTAAGGAAAATAAAATATTTTTTTTGTCCTACATTAATTAGTTCTACATCTACTGCTCTCCATACCCTCTCTACCATCTTGGAGCAGCAGCCAAATTCTTTTAATCACTGGCATTTGAGGCCCTGTATCCTAAAGACTTCTGCAGTTTCCAGAAGTCATAAACAGTGGAGACACAGTCTATTACCCATCCTAAACAGGAGATGGAGGACAGGGAGAGGCTCTGCTGCCCTGGCTTCTCTGAAAATGTCGTCCACTATTTTTACTCCTGGGATCCTTCAGAGTGAATGCAGTTATGCAATGACATAGTTGTGCACTGCTACTATGATTAATTGCTTTTTGAAATATTTCATGAGGGAAGCCTGACATGCCATACTCAGTTTTCAAGACTGTTTTAGCTTGCATAGGTTCACAACCAGCAGCATTTTGAGCTAATGGGCTGTCAACCTGAATTCCTGACAGGGAAATCATGTCTGATGTCTTCATATTTTTTTTCAGGAGATTATTGTAGAAGCAATAAGCATAGACTAGATAGGGGTTGGGTTTTTTTCTGTTTTTAGTCCTGTCATAGTGATGTAACTGTGTGAATATTTCACTTACCTAGAACTGATCACACTTCTGAGTCTCTAATTCAGATATTTCCACAATACTGCCATCTGTATGGTGGATGAAAACCTAAGGGACATTTCCTGTGCCTCCTGTGAGAGAGTAAAAACTCTCTCATCATTGATCTTGTCATTGAGATAATTGTTTTTAATAATGTAATATTAACAGAAGTTATGTTAATCATGTTAATCAGTGTCTGATCATCATTGTTACTGAGAGTAATTATAAATTAATTATATCATAAAGACAATTAGTCATAGCCCAGTAAAGAAATTTTTTCTTCACATTCAAATAGAAAAACAGAAAGGCTATAATTACAGTTCTGATATGGTAAAGTGAGTCTGAAAATACAGCAGAAATGTTTAAAAGACTATTTACATATTGTTAAAAGTTGAGTGTATTGTTTAATGGTATTTTATTCTTTTGTAGTTACGCAGAATTACAATAGTGAAGCAAAAAGAAATATTGCAAAGTACCATAGTAGAAATTTAATGTTGACATTCAGTTTTTAGAAAAAAAAAAAGCCAACACAAAAAAAAAATTAATAAAAAAAAAAATAATCAGAAAATAGCCCACCAGATTGAAAGTCTTACCAAAACACCAAAAAAAGATGTATTGGATTTGGACAGCAGTTGGGAGAATGGCCGATGTCTGGAGTTCTGATTTCTATTACAATAAAAAAGCAAAAAAGGAAAAGCTATTAAAAAATTAATACATTACTCAGGTTCCTAGGAAACAGTTGTGTATTACAATGCGTGTAAAGAACGATATCTTAAAAGTACTGACATTATTGGGATTCTTCAGTTATGTAGTAAGTATTTTGCCTTCATTAAACCAATTTTCAGAGAAAAATGATTCAGTCAGTAAATGACTGCTCATAAAATTCTGCTCGAGAACGCTGTCTGACGGAACTAAAAATTATAAGAAAATGCACTAATTATTCAAGAGGAGGAGAACTTCACTGACAAAGTAATTATCAGATGGTTCAGATAAGGATATTCTTCTATCTTTTGCATTACAAAATTACATGGAATATCTGCTTTAGATATAGTTACATAAATGGATGTAGAAAGAATATCGTGTGGTTTCCTCATTAACTAGTAGCCTTGTTGGTGTATGTCAACCATTTTAGTGTAAATTACCTGAGAACTAAGAATGAACATTTTAATTATGTTACAACAGAGTATATCGATATTTTTGTTCTACACCATTGCTTAGTTTATTCATTTACCCTGAGTGATGTGGGTTACCTTGCACCAACAAAGTTCAGTATAACTCCAGAACTGGCTCTCTATATGCTGTTTGAGTGACAGGTTTTACAGATGCTAAACCAAAGGGCAGTTAATCAATGCAAAAATGTTTTCCACAAGATATTGTATTAAAAGCTAGACTGTTATAATAACTATAGGTACTAAGTATTATGTTACTGAGTTTTTGCCAGGTTTTGTGTTATTTATATTTTCTAATTTGGTGTTAGGGTTTGCACTTTTACTTTGCCATAGACTGACATAGCATTAAATGTGCTTTATTCAAGTGGCCTTTAGCTGAAGGCAGAAAAGACCCATGCTCTTCAAATGGTACAAATTGATGTGGTTAATCATAGAATCGTCTAGGTTGGAAGAGACCGTTGGGATCATCGAGTCCAACCATCTACCCTACTCTACAAAGTCCTCCCCTACACCATATCCCTCAGCACCACATCTAAATGGCTCTTAAACACATCCAGGGATGGTGACTCAACCACCTCCCTGGGCAGCCTATTCCAATGCCCGACCACTCTTTCATGAAGAATTCTTTCCTAATGAACTATAATGTTTTATACAAGCGAAGTGCCTCTTTTGCCTAATTCTGCGGCAGATGAGATCAGCAGTTCTCCCATGGAGAAGAGCTGGAGACAGATAGCAGAGTCTGTAGCGTGAAGCTGTGACTCAGTGCACCCCCTGTCACACATTCTGCTCCCAATTCTCTCAACAGGATTAGCCAGGCGATACAGCTGTCACAGCTGACTAGGTAATGTTGTTATTTGGTGGGGTATTATTCTATCAAATACGATGTACAAGTTAAAATAACCTGACAGATCACCTCCTTGAAGATTGAGATACGTATTTTGCAAAATTCTTATTCTATCTGTAGACCCACGGAGTCGGAAGAAACTCGGTAGTTGGCATCAGATCCCTCACTGGCAGTAATCCTACAATATATTTTCCTATGAGGTTTGGTGGAGATATTTTTGTGTGTTATTTGGGGCTTTTTGTTTGGGTTTTAGCTTTTGGTTTTGTTTTGTGTTTTTTTAAAATAGCTAAGCCCTGGGTAGAAGCTGGCAGCCTTTTGGTCTCTCACAGAAGAATACTGACTTGTTTTTCCAGCAGTTTTCCAGGCTTTTTTTCAGGATATTTGTCTCACTTCCATTACTTCTCTGTCACAGCTTCCCTATAGAGCTGTCTTTTGCCCCTTGAATTGCAAATACTGAAGCCTTTCATTGAGATAGTACTTTATCTCCCAACCCTATTAGGATATATCAGTTTTCTCTACATGCTTTGCCTTGTAGTTAAAAGCTGTTTTGCTTAATTTTGCCTAGAGCTGCACAGAATTATTTTTTTTCCAAAACAGAATAGTGTCACAAAGCACTTGCTTATTTTCTCAAAACATCTCACTTCGAATACTCCTTCTCTCAAAGCACAGAGTTGGGAAGTGTAGGAGCTCTTGCCCTAATCAGGGCTCTCAGGATTTCCAGGCTCCCTCCTGTACTGGCAGAATTTGGGGTGCTGAGTCGTGCAGGAGGCCACTAGGCTGTGTGGCCACGGGTGGTCCTCCTGGTTGGGCTGGAAACCCCACAGCTGGCCATGGAGCCACTACCTGGACATGCAGAGTTCTGTCTTGAGTGTGTATTGAGAGATGAGCTTCGGGCTCAGGGAGTTGAGTTCCTTTCTCTTTACTGGTTCTTAGGGCACAGTTTCCATCACCTTCAGAGGCGATTTACCAGTGTAATAAATCTCCCTGATTTGTATTAGGCATTTATTATTTTAACAGTTTCATTTCATAAATCATATATATTGCCATGACTTCAACTCCCAGTTAGGTAGGGGATAAAAACAGAAGGAAGATCTCAGTATTTTCTTTCCTTCCTCCTGTTTTCTGTATTCAGATTTTTGCACTGAACTGAGCAACATCTGCTAAGCAGTGTTTATTTGTATGTGCTTACTGAACAATATATGTGCGTATTTAATTTTTCATAAGAAAACTTGTTGATACTTCTGCAAATTTAAATATATATTTGAAAATCTGTAGCATGTATACCAAGAATATTATTTCTGTTCATGCATAAAGGACCACTGGATTGAGATTCTGGATGTTTACCAGCAGATGACATTGATTCTAAGTGTAACTGGACTAATTACGGAGCGTAATGAATAAAATACACAGATATAGAAGTATTGTTGCATGTCTAATTGTGTCATGTGGGCTTATTCTAGTTTCATTAAACAGCCCATTGATATACAGGTCCTGCCATAGGAAATCTGTAATTTGTAGTAGATGTAGCATGCTAACAGCTATAACAATCTTTCTTTACTGGCACTGCAGTATGTTAAGAACTTCTTCAATTATGTTGACTGCAATGCTGAAAAGAATGATGTATTGGGAATTGAATCACTATAATTATTGTGGTCAATGCATTACCTCTTTAAATCCATGTTCAGAAGCTACTTTGCTGAAGAACTCCTACAGGAAATCCTAATATACATTTTTGGTTTTATGATCAGATCAAAAATAAAGCTGTTTCACTAAAAATTGTTTGGAAAACTTCCAGGGGAAATGCTAATGCCAGGTTCATTCCCCATGAGAAAAAACATCAGTTAGCTTTTTTGTGAAATGATTTCACCCACGTTTAAACACATATTAAAGTTGCAAAACCCATGACAAAAAGACTGTTTCAAAAAATACAGTGGTTTGGTTGGATTCCTTCTGGCTGTGGTTTCCAAGTATCTATATTTGAACACAGGCCAGTATGGACTCATCCAGCCTAGTGATTTTGTAAAGAACCTTGCACTGAGGCTGACTCTGTTGGTGAGATCCCATATTGTTGTTATGACTCAACTACTCAAAAAGTAAGGTGGAAAATCCTGGGATTTTGTAAAGAGAGAGTGAGGGAGGACCAAGCCTGCATCCCCAGACTGAGTAGTGGTCCAAACTGACCTAGTCAAAGCAAGTTATAGGTTCCTTCAATCCCATGCACCCAGATTTCTTTATCAAACAAACCAAGTTCCAGGAGAAAAAGGGTCCTTGAACACACCTCTGACACCTTGGGCTGGGGGTGGACTCCTGGAGCTATCAGTTCAGCTGATCTCAGGTGTCTTCATTGTTTTTGTCTTAAAGCTTCACATTTTTCCTTCAGGTTACCCAAATTTCTTTCTCACTGCACTCAGTTGTGGAGTGTGTTCTTCACAGTGTTGTGGCTCATGGGAGGCATTTGCCTACATCCTAGTAAGGTCAAGTCTCAGCTCTTCTAGGCATATAGCAATATCCAGCAATGACCTGGCTTCATTCGGCTTCTCTTTTTAGGCCCCTTGGTTCTTCAATATCATTTGTCTTAAGTCACCCCTTTACAGAAACTGTCTTTCTCTGTTTTGTGATGTGATGGAGATGCTTTTCTATGCTATGAGACAGTCTGGAGGTCTCTCTGTGCTACATTTTCTATTCCTCTCCAGAATTTTGAAAGAACTCAGAGCAGCTGCTAATTTATTATTTATTTATTTTTTTAGACTTTGCAAAATACTGTTTTTGCCATCACTAGACTAATTGATGATTTTTCAAATTAGATTGAAGAGTTCTTCTGGCAACTGTGACTAATAATAAATTTTAGTGATGATTAATTTGTATCTAGAAATTACATTTGAATTTCAAGGAACCTTTTTCCAAGATAGTGCCCGTGCATTTTTATTTCCGTAACATTTATGCTTTCTGATATGTTTCTGTCCTTTTGTACTGTTTTTTGTCTTTTTTTTGCCTCTGGCTTTTTTCTTCTCTTGTACAATATGTATTTTCCCAAATGGGTCTCGAACAGCATTTTTTATTATACTGACAAGAACGGCAACACCTCTGTAGATTGTCCTACAGCAAAGGCATGACAGAATAAATGATCATAAATAAATCATCTTACATGATTTCTGTGTTTCCAGTCCTTCAGTTCCTCTCTCCAAGGGTCAAGTGCCCTGGCAAACCACTGCCTCGCATGGCATTTGAGACCTAAACCAGAGGCTGACAGAACAGATATGATTGTTGTTTTGCCTGCCATATCCTAGGGTTTGAACCCAAATCCCAAGTGTTTGATAAAATAGGCAGCAGAGGCCACCAAGGACTGATAGACCACATGTTGCTTGAATTTCAGTAAGTTATGCCTGTTCAGCTGCTTATTCTATGTGTTCAAAGTGTTACTGGGAGAGGTCACTTTTTTTAGTCACAGAATTCTTCAGGTCCTACATCTGGTTTGTAGAAGGACACTAAACTAGGGCTTGGATGGCCTAAAATCTCCATATCTCAGTTTCCTATGTATAAAGTAGAACTAAATAAGTTTACTTCCTCAGAGAGTATTTTTTGGTGTAATTTATACCGGCAATCTTTGGGACAAAGTTCAGTTTAAACCCTTGCTGCCATTGTAGATGTGTTGTCACAAAAAGTCACATTAGCTGGTGATGGAGAGTGATGCCTACTAACATATGTAGCCATTTGGTGCATCACGGTGCCTTTATTTTATGTTACATGTTCATGGTCTCTGCATCTGAAAGATCTGGAACGGAGGAATATCTGACACTGTGTGGTATCTGCATGTCCTGTCATGTGTTTAGAGGTTTCTATCTCGTACTGCTCATAGGACAGTTTCTGGTGCATGTGTTTACTGGTAGTGCTGTTGAGCACAGGGGGCTACATGACAATGCCTCCCTGTAAAGCACTTACAGATGTCCAAGAGTAAGGGTAGTGCAAAGGATAAACACACAGGTCAAGCAAAGACATGCGAGGAGAAGATCCAGAGGATGGATAAGTCCTTGGTAGTGTTTTTAGCTTAATTTTTATGTATTTTGGAAGTCGGGATTGTTGTAGAGGTTTTTGAGAGGAAGTGTCCCCATTAATAGGCTTTTGGATTGCTCACATTTAATATCAAATGTTAAAATGCTTAAAGCAGAGAAAGGACTTGCACGGTACCTGTGCACATGGATCTTGCCCACAAAGTAAAGTGGTGATGATGATATCGGCAGACATGAGGACTTAGAAGAAGAAATTGGTAGTACTAGAATACTGAAAACCTGTCTGATATAACTCGGTTTACAATTTTTCAAAATCTGGTGAAATAATTCTGCAAGCAGATGCATGTCTAATGTGCAACATTAACTGAAACCAGTAGCCAACCAGCAAATGCAATCCATGTTGTGTTCTATAAAAATAGAAATATTTGTATTGAAAAATCCTATTGGAATGAAGGAAGGCAAAGATCATAAATTGAGACTTTCAGCTACTAGACAGCTATTCCCTGAGGGTATTTTCAGGCCAGCAATATGCCAGTGCTGTATAAAATAGTCCACTGTCTAAGTGGAAGGAAACACAAGTGACAAACGTGGTATTCAACTGAGCTTATTATTACAGGGGTCAGAGTCCTTGACCGATGGGAGAAGTAGACCTTGCCAGAAGTGCCAACAGTATATCTAGAAAGAGAATGTACTGAATAAGCATCAATGAAAAGTACGTTTAGAAAGAAGCAAATGTTTTGCTTTTTTTATTGCTAAAAGAAAGTTGGTAATAATTATAAAAAAACTCAAACAGTTTGGAGCCATGTCTCCACCTGCTAAGGTAGACAAATAGTTTGGAATATTTCTGAATTTTCAAGCATTTTAGTAGAAACAATTATTCATATTTTTAATAAACAGCTCATCACATGGTACTCTAGAAGCTCTTATGTGGAGTCGCTGCTCTGTTACCTGCTTGTCATCACTGAAAGGATGTAAACCAGGAGATGTGGTGGCGTGAAAGAGAGAAATGTCACTTCTCTAAATATGGTTTTGACAAATCACATTTTACTGGCTCAGAAACCCCTGCAGTCTGCATCCTGAGCAGAGAGCTGTAGAGCAGTGCTAGTCACTGATATGTGTAACACAGAGCATAGAATCATGGAATTGTCTAGGTTGAAAGGGACCTTTCAGTTCATCCGGTCCGACCATCAGCCTAACACTGAAAAAAATCATCACTAAACCATGTTCATCACTAAAGCATGTTCGTCTCTGTAAGTGAAACAGCTGTTGGTAGAGGAAGTTTACTAAAATGACTGATTTGTTGGACCCTGTTTCAGGTGGAATTCCGTTTGTCCTCACCGGAGAGTTTTTCCAGCAGTCGCAGAGACCAGCCGCCTTCATGATCGCTGGGACAGTCAACTGGCTCTCCAACTTCGCAGTCGGACTGCTCTTCCCTTTCATTCAGGTACTCATCAGCCTTGATATTGGATATACTATGATGTGGCTGGTATAGTGTGGCATATGATGTTTGAGTGGTAATTTTCAGGTAACAATAAATGTCTTTTTTTCAAAGTTGGGTGAAAATCCCACCATGTTTTTGATACAGTTCAATTGCACTACCCACATAGCTCCTTGTTTCAATGTCTTGGAGAAAATTGTCCTGCAAAATAAAAATCATGGTAACCATGGGTAACCCTATATGGTGAATTCCCCATAGGAGTGCTTTAGCACTGCTATGTCATGACTGTGTTAAGACTTCACCGTCACTGATGGTGATGATCATGGCCTTTTTCTTCAGCCTTTAGGCCACCCATCTTCTTGTTTATGCTAGGCTTTGGGAATCCTTAACAGTCTTGACAGGGAATAGATCCTCTCCACTCTCCTCTGTCTAAGCTTGATTCCACGTCTCTCTCTTTTTCAGTCTCTTCTGTCAGGCTATAATCTTCAGTAGCTGGTTCCTTCTTGCTGCAGCTTAGTTGCTGCATGGATGAATTTGTTCCCATCCCAGCTTCCCCGGGCTCCCATAAGCTTCAGTTTTAGTGGATTGCTTTATTTCCTTGGCTGAACTAGTTGCCTGGAGGACAGAAGCCAGTTTCACCAAGAGCTATCTGTCAACTGATATTTGTATTCTAACAGGATAAGTTTATTTTCTAAAAAAGAAATAATTTAAATTTAAAAAGTATTAAAAAGTGAAAGTCAAAGTTCAACATAGAACAGCATTTTTCCCCTCTGATTCCTAAGAATGCTTCATCATTGTTGATGTGTCATTGTGTGGCAAAGGAGGCTTGAAGCAGCTTCTCATTCAAAACCACACTGAGGGCCTTTTCCTGACCATGAGCTTCTCCCAAGGAGCAACTGCAGTCTGGAGCTCTCATGGGAGCTGATTCTCTGTCTCAGGAGCTGAAGGACAGCTCATCAGTCCCCCTGACCAACCATGTCCAAACTCTTTAAAGAGCCATCCTGCTCCACTGATAACAGTTTAAGAGTGAAGCTCACAATTACAGCACAAAACAAAGAAGTCCTAATTGTTTATTTTAAAGTCACAGAGGAAAAATATTAGGGGCAGGGGAAGGGCACAGATGGGGGCAACCCTCCAGGTTACTTGCAGGTCCTCACAACCAGGAGGGAGATTTTGGATTACTCCTCAAATCATCTCTGAGAAAGAGGCAGGAATAATAGGCAGGAAGGTGTTACTCCAATTTGTGCCTTCTTACAACTGAAAATTTTATGATACATCATTGCATGCAATGCTGTATGACAGTATTTGCAGATTCTGTAAAGTTGTATCATGCTATAAGACTACGCATTCATTTTCATTTGACAAGTAAGGCTGCTTGTAAGTAATACTGTTTAAAGTTATCTGCATGAGATAGTTTATGGGAGAACTTGAAAGTCTTATAAAGCCTGACCCTTGATCTAAGTTTGACACTTAATTTAAAATTTCTTGTAAAAGAAAGAAGTCTCTAGTCGTTTTGATTACTTGGGTCACCTTCAGAAGTCAACATGAGTATAAAGGCTGTCATCCTTCCAAACGCTGTGCTCCTGCTAACATTAATTTCAATTATACTGCTCAGAGCTAAAAGTCTTAAAAGCTTGTTTCAAAGCTTACTGAAATCAGTGAGTGTTTTTCACCAGTTTCACGGTGCGGAGTAAGGACTTGCCAGTGCAGACATCTAAAGTGAGATTTTCAAAAGCAGGCAGAGACATAATTCTTTTCCCACTGAGGTCATTAAGAACATCTACCAAATGCAGCGGAGAAGGAATGAAGACAGTTCTTGTGTGTTTTTGAAAACCTAACTTTAGTCATCTACATCAGCATGGTCCAGGAGGCAGCCATGAGCTCATCCAGCAAGTGGATGCTTCTGTGTGGTTTAAAGCTATTTCTCCAAGACAGGGACTGACTATTTAAGCAGCGTTGGGGATTGCCTTCCATCCCGGCTCGCCAGGCACTAGCAGTCCCACCATCTGCCTCTGTGGCGGCCAGAGAGCTGGCCAGAAATGAGGTCTCAAATCTAGGGGCATATAATCAGAATACTTTTATTTGTTAGGTTTTTAAATTATCCAGAAACATTTAAGGAATAATCACATTTCTCAAAAATAGCTGGGTTTTGTCTCCTGCACAAAACGGAGGAGGTACCTGAGCTCTGACTGTCAGTCGGATCTGAATTCCTGCAACTCAGGGCTCTCCCATCTTGCCCTGCTAATCCCACCTGACAGATCACCTGGTGGGAACTGTTTAAAAAGGCCCACACTAGATTAAAATAGAAAGGTAAACTATATTCTCTAACTTTTCATTTGTATATTAAAGCTTTCTGAGTGATTTAGTATGCATCCATATGAAGTTTGCTGTAACTTTGGGGAATTTATTATTTTGTGTCATAAAAGTTTCCCATTGTGTGATTGCAAAATTACCAGTTTAGTTTTAATGAAGGTAAATTGTATTTCCACCTTGCAGGGCTTTTGGTTTTCTCTTCTTCAAAAAGTAATAAAGAGTAAAAGCTTAGAGTTTGCACCTAAAGATGAAAGCAGTGTTACTCAGACTTTGATTTTAAAGCTTTTTCACAAGATCAAACTATAATGTCTCTTCATTCCCTAACTTTCACTTATTTCCTATTTCAGTCAACTTTATTCTCAAAATTCAGCTTGTGAGTCACCTGTTTCTTTACAGAAAGGCAACAGCCTCTTCTTAGCTCATCTTTGTAAGTCTAAAATAGGAAAAAATCTTTAAAATGCCTTCACAGAACGAATGCATAATCTCCTCTGTGTATTTAAATACTAACCTGATTGCTTGAGAAACAGCAACCACTTTTTGATCATTTGTGTACTTCTACAAAATTATCCCAAATGTTTGGGAAACAACTATGTTAACTTTAGAGTTACTTAAGAAATCAACGAGTAGTTAGTTCTCCAAATGTCACCAATTAACTAGTTTGAATGCCTAGATTTTCTCCCCTCAGCCATCTGTAGATACATAGAATAAAACAGTGGCTTGACTCATACATTAAAATGTATGGATGAGATTGAAAAGCTAGTATACAGATCAATAAAAAAATTAAAAATAAAATGTGGCTAGTGTTCCAACCCTCATCACTGCTTGTTTGAGAAATTTGTTTTTGTGAAGAATCAGAACTGAAGTTAAAATGACAACCGATACTATATGAATTCACAACTACATTTGATATTGTGTGATTACTAGGAAGTGTCTGATAGTAGGTGTCAAAAAATGTGCATTTTTTTAATTTTTTTTTTTAGTGCAAAATATAATAATTGAAGAAGCATTATTGCATGGGATCTTGGAACATACAAGAAATTATAAAAAATGTGGTTTTAGGTTTGAAGACTTGTGTTTAACATAGAGCTTGACCTTGTGAAATGTTACACGTCACCTTGAGTGACGCTCAGCAGTATCCCTTTCCCACTGCCATCACTTGAGAGTGAAGGCATGAGACTTTTCTGAACTATGAGCTGTGAAGAGACAAAGACAGCTTTGATAAGCCAGTAGACCAGACATACATGAAACTGTTCATAAAGACATGGTGACCCCCCTCTTCAAACCATTTCAGTGCTCTTACAGGTGCTAGATCTGGGTCATCATGCTCTGTTATTTGGATGCCAAATCTCCAAAGTTCCATTCCTGCAAAATATCCATCAGTGAGTATTTGGAGTAAGGAAGGAAGCACTTCAGCCCTCTGCCCTCTCCTCTGATTGCATATCTCATGGTTTTTGTGTGGCACTTGCGTGTCAGAAGATCATAGCAGTCCCATGTGAGCGGTGGCGTAGGGAGCTTCTCTTCAGAACGGAGCTCCACGGTGTGATAATGTTCACTGAATCAACCATCTAATAGTAAAAAAGTAAATTGGCCACTTGGGAAGGAATGCCTGAAGTTATAATAATGCTTGTGTAAGCCTGAATAAATTATAATGCTGTATCTGAAATAATTACAGCTTGAGCACTTTTCATTTTGCCTTTACAGTATATACTATACTTCATACTTTTAATCCGTTGTGATTGGATTTGAATCTCAAATTTTTGTGAGTATTTAGAAAGGTTCAAAATTTGTGTGAGCTGATGAAAACCTTATTGAATATACTCTCACATCTAAATAGGTATGTTGTGTCCTTGTTCTTAGAGGGCTATGCAAACACCTAACTCCAGGATTTGATTTAAAGGTGGCTTGCATTCATAAAGCTATCGATGTGCATTCGTATGCCTTTGAAAGATCTGAACTTAAAATACCCAGTATTGGTTATTTGATTAATGTCTGTTTACTGTTGTTTGTTATGTTTTTCATTGTTTCAATATGTAGAGGTGAGATTAATAGCATTTTTCCTTGTGCACATCTAATTTTTTTACTTTCCTGGAAGATTTATAAACTTTTTTTTAAAAAAGTTTACATAAATGACTCAAAAAAATTAAAAAATATGTGTGAAAGGAAATGAAGAAATGAAATTGCTATAATAGACACCACACTATCTGCCTAAATTTTTTAAAGATAGATTCCTGTAAATTCTTAATCCAAGTAACAGAATTTATTTGATTTCCAGCTGAGTTGCTGAAATTGGAGCAGAAATCCTCTGGGGGTAGCATCTCACAGAAAGCATTTAATAACTAGCTCTGGTGAAGACCTAACTCACCTAAACACCCTCAAACACCAAATCTTTCTCCCTTGCTTGCTTTTTGTGATGATTCAATTGCTGCAGATAATGCAGGGCAGCAGCAGGGCTTGTCTCACAGTCATGACAGATAATATTGCTTCTTGCTTCAGCCCTAGATTGCAGTTTTGATGCACAGTGTTACAGATCATCCATTATTCCTTTTGTGACTAATATCCTCTGAAAAAATGTTTTAAAGCACTTCCTTGCTCAGAAGGCATATAAAAGTACAACTGTTCTTTTTGATGTGTTCGTAACAAATCAGTCTTTGAAAATAGGACTCTTTAATATATGAAATTATTTTAGAAAATGAAAAGGAGATGAAACCAAGTCTTCCAAAGGCTAGCAATTCTCCTGAGACCTCCAAATAATATAGTTTCTTGAGGTCTAAAGTAAGCAATTCCATCACAGACATCTTGTGTACAGATCACCCAGGCAAGTAATCCTCATGTGGCACGTAAGCTGTGTCATTGTTGAGCTCACAGTGGTAGCATGAATTTTGAGAATTGTTCTTGAGAAGAATTTCTTAATTTCTTCCTGAGAAAAAGTGCTAGATGTTGTCCCTACTGATAAAATTCACGTACTCCTTTTAAAATATCATGTGTTGTTGGAAATGTCTTCTCATTGCTTTATGGTATCAACAGAGTATCTCGACACATGAATGTGGCATGGCAAGCTGAGAGGATTAGTCATCTTCTTCGTGTGCTTACCTAATGATTTAGCTTCTGGGACTATGAGACACGGATTCTCTTTGTGGTTTCCTTCCAAGTAAATGCTAAGCTGGCTGTAACACCTGGAGCAAATTGAGTATCATAAAACAGACTCCAAGTATTTCCTCGTACTTGAAAAGAGCTTATGCTCAGTATGCAGACCTGTGAGTACTTAGCTTTATTTTTTAGTGTGTGCAGAAAGTCTACTGAGCCTGACTAGAGAATGAGCTTCTCTAGTAATCCACAGCAAATCATTCCATCATTTATTCATATAATCCCTTGGGAAAGAGTATATTTTATGTCTCAAGTGAGCAAACACCACAAACCAACAAAGTTTTCAGAGCAAAAGTGTTGGGCAGTTGTGGATGTAATTACAGAATTATTCTGACTGGAAGGGACACAAGGGTGTCTCTGGTCTGGCTGGCCGTCCAGCTGTGTCTTAAAAACCACCAAGATTTGGCACATCTGTGTTAGTAAGCTTTTAAATTCAGAGGATTCAGTAATCCAAACTGACTGTAACTAAAATGCAACCAGAGTTTGGCCATTTCTAAGAATATTTTTAATCTCAGTTTTAAAAATTGAATATTATTCACTATTAACCTTGAGTTGAAATAAAACTCACTAAAAATTCTGGAAAAGACATTGAGACTTCCTGCTGCTCATCACTGAATCTTGTAGGATAAATTGTGACAAATGTTTCATTTTGTCTTAATAAATGGATGCTCTCTGGATGTTATCAGGTGCATCTGTTCTACTCTCCATCTGCGAAACTATATTTAGAAAATTGACCAGGAAAAGTCTATGGGACAGATGAGTCTATGGGATATATATACATCTGACTGTACAATCTACCTTTTTTCTCAGAATGATCAGATACCGATGATCATCTTGAGAGAAAAGGGAGATAGTAAAGTTAGATGTAGAGGAGAAAAACAAAATCAAATCAGGACCTTTTTAAGTTTCTGTATAATGTGGATTTTGTGCACGTGTGAGATAGAATGAAAGGTATTTGTCACAGTGAAGTAGAGATGTTTGTGTTCAAGCTCTCTCATGTTTCAGAACAAAAAGCAGCAGCCACGTGGTTCTTCCTGACACACAGATCTGCAGGTGTAGCTGGGACGCTTCTCATCTTATGCACTTGTATCAGTGATATTAATGGTCTGCAGAAGCCAATATGAGGCAACCAGTTTCTTTAGTTTCTTCTTGAGAAAAAATACCGATACCATTTTGATGAGAGAACAAATGTTCATGATGCTACTGTGATTTCCTGTAGGAGTAAGCCATTGTGAAGATCTTTTCATGCTGGGGATAAAACTTGCACTGTCCCCACCTTCATCAAGACATGGAGGTCTTTCTCATCACTGTGGGCTTCCTCGTTCAATGCCTCTATTATGTCTCTGTTCTAATCTCAATAACAGTGATATATAACTAAATCACAGCTCAGGATAACAAACCTGAATATGTCAGATTTTCAGGTTAAATTCACAGACTAGAATGGATAGCACCAGTAGAATAATTAGTACTTCATTCCATAATTTATTTTAGCCAATGGAACTTTAGAGGGATGAAGAACATACGTATTTTTAATTTTTTTGTTGTTTTGGTACATACATTAAGTTTTAGTGAGTAATTCCAGTTATTTCAATATGTCTAATAGGTTCATCTGCGTGGTTAGACTGAAGCATTCATTTCAATAATTACATTGTAGGTATTTTATAAACCCTCCAGGTTGCTAAGCAGCTTAATACATGACATCAATTAGTCTTTGACTAGAATTTACAAAGTAATTTTAAAAAAGAAGCGAGCCTTTTTACGCAGGGAGCAAAAGCAGCATACCCGTTTGTAGGCAGCATAAAGGAGAATTTTGAAGGTCTCTTCTTTGTGTTCTGTGTACTTTCTTCCTAGCAATGTGTGGTTTTAATCTAGACTTGCAAGCCTTTTAAAATTAGACTAATTACAGCAGTGGTTATGTGGCATCTGTTTTTCCCAATTTAGTAGATTATGTGGCTTAAGTTTGCTGATTGTTGTTCCAACATGCAGAGCCTGTCAGATATCAAATCTTAACTTTCTTTCCTGGGAAGTGACTCCACAGTATGAACGTGTGAATGTTTGTGTACTAGACATGACAGTAAACATTCTTTAAGGTCAAAGTCAGTTAAGAGCATCCTCATCGCTGTCAGTGGGAAGGGTTATTGTCTGGAAAATAAGCAGTTTTTTTCCTGCACAGGGCTGTTTGATTACTAAATATGGATATATTAGGAACAATATTAATGCCTGTAGTTGCCTTTTTATATTAGCACTGCAGACTCTCCAGTAATGTTGCTTTATCTCTCCCTACGTATCCACACCGCAAACCAGACTGGGGTCACATTGGCACCTAAACCTCTTCTCAGAAAGAGGGTCTTGAAATGTGAGAAACTTGGATTTGTGTCCCCGCCCATCTGGAAACTGTGGGTTTCACTTTCAACGGGACACTTGGACCCAGCTTCACAGGTAGAAGTGTTTGCTGGTCCAGTAGTATGTCCTCAGGAATGTTGTTAATGTAACCAAGGGCAGAGCTGGCAGATGCTGCTATCGTGTCTTAATCTGTAAGACCAAGAACAAAGTACTCAATGGTGGATCAGATCACACATTCAAAAAGCCAGATGATGGTAGTGATGGTGGGATACTCCTTTTAGTTGTGGTTATACAGAAAAAATAAAGCACTTAAGAGACCCCAGTATGTCTTTTTAAAAAGGGGATGCTATTCTATTGCTGTCTGCATCATGTCGAGCAGCCGGCCCATTTGGTCAGAGCTGAATAGTGATGGCAATCAGAAGCTCCAGCTTCTCAGCTGCACATGTCCCCATCCCAAGGTGGCTTTTGCTGCCTATCAGATATGAGCAGAGCCTTGCTTTTCAGGCTTCTGCAATGCCCATGAAGCATAATAAAAGCTTTTTATCAAGTTCCGTTGGAATTAATTGATTTTTTTATTGATTGCTGGAGTGAACGTGAAGATTGAATTTAAGGAGGTCCAGGACAAGGTCCTCTGCAGTTACTGAGCATTGCAAAGAGTTAGTTCAGATAATTACCTCCAGCAGGGAGGTGCTTTGATACCCAGCTTAGTTTCAAAAGTTCCCAGGTGTGGCAACTTGCAGTTGCTTCCCCGTTCTCTATTTATCTTGGGTGCAGGCATGTTTCTGTTCACTGATTTCACCAGCGAGGAAGGTGATGAAGCAGAGAGAATGCATGTTATATTTTCAGATAACTGCATCAAGAAGGATATTAGGAAACCTTTTAATCATGAGAATAGTGTAACTGTGTAATGACGTGTGGAGAAATTGTAGCTTGTCCATTACTGGAGATCTATAAAAGACAGGCAGACAGATGTTTGTCAAGAACTGAGGCTGCCTTAGTAATGGGAATGGACTGGCTGGCATCTGCGTTCTTGGTTTTCTGTGGGTTTACTGACGTTTTGAATCCTTCAGAGCAGGATTTCATTAAGTGTACAAACAGAATGGGACTCCTTTAACTCTCCTTTAAGCTTTTCTTTTTTGTGTTACTGTGATATGTCAGTGTCACTGCAGTAAGGGCTGCTGCAGGTTGTGCTGTCAGGAAAATCCAAACTCCAAGAAAAGGTAGAAGACAACTGCAATTACTCGTCTCCTTGAAAATGGTGACAACACAGTAGGAATGCTGTAATGATGCTTTGGACTAAATAATCTTGAAAAATGACAAAACATTAAGAGGAAGAAACAGCAAAAATTGCAATGAACTCAGAGTAAAAGAAAGCAAACCTAAAAACATTCTGTTTGGAGAAAAGATTGGAGAAAGGAAAAGCTAACTGAGAACAACTGAGGAGGGAGAAAAGATCACTTACTTTCTTCAGTTCAAAAGGATCAGAAAGTGTTAAACTTCTCTGACACATCAGAAGGAACCTTGTGAATTTCAGAACAACTTGGGCAAGAATCAAGCATCCACAGAAATTTGAGGAATCTCTAACCTGAAGGCCTTCAAGGTTATATTAGTCATCCTTTTGTAAGCTTGTTACTATTTCATATATTCCTTCTTTTATGGATGATGAGAAGAAACAGATCATTTTCCCTTTGGCAGTAGTGACTCATTACCAAAAAAAACCCCAAATATGACCAGAGGAACCTGTATATTCTTGTCTGGTTTAAGGTACAAGCCATCAAATATCACTTACTTACTTCTGCATTAGTATTTTCTAATTGTACTAGAGCGTGTCTCACATTTACAGTGCTCAGTTACCACTGAAGGCTTCCAGTGGATTTCATGCTTCTCAATAGGGTATTCAATGATGAATTCTAAATCACATCAATTTATGTTTTAAATTTAACTGACTTCACCCTTCAGCCAGCAGGTACTTTATTTCTTGCAAATTTTTGTTTGTTTAATCTTCTGTTGAACAGAACAGACTGGAGGTTTTAATGTATTTTTAATTGCTGGCTGAAGAGTTCATGTGAATGTATTTCAAGCAGTGGAGTTTCTGTAAGTCACTTGCAACCAAAAGGAGTTTGTCATCCTACAGGATATTTATTCTAGTCTTTAATTTAATGAAGAACTTCTTAAACAGAAGAATAATAAATGCCTTAATAACATATAAAACAAATATGCTTGCTTGTCCATAAGCCTCCTGCTTTCTCTGTCTCACAGGCACATGTATTTCCAAAGCACTCAGATGAACAAAACCCAAATCTTGTAAATGTGTGCATAGACAAATGGATACAGGCACACCCTTATTAATTTAGCCAGATTTTTCTTTTTGTGGATATTGTTTGGCATCACCTTCTTAGATTTTCTGTTTCATTTTATGTTGCTGGAAACAAAATCTGAGTCCTGACTTTGCTGGAGCTTGTGGTTCAGAAATCTGTTTTAGAGAGTGAGTGATGGCTGGTAGAAATTGGGATGCTGAGGAGGTGCTGGAGTGTGGAGAACAGGGACACTTGGTATGTCTATGTGGAAATAGGTGCAGTGAGCTGAAGCAGGTGGAGAGGACAACAAACTACAGCAGCAGGAAAGCCCAATCTAAAAGGCTTGAAAACATTTACTGCAATAGGATAGACTTGTGTTAAGCTGTTGTTATTCAGTAACAGTAAGTTTGCAGGGACAGGCTTCTGTAACCTGATGATGTAGCAGGACCTTAAATTACATGTTATAATGAAAAAGGTGCCATTTATCTTTTGTAATGCATCGTGTAAATGCCAAGAATTGCTAAGCTTTAATAATTAGCAATTAATTTCACGACATGTTATTTTCATTACATGTTGATGCATTCTTATTTCATATTTCAGTTTGTTCCAGTAGATTATTATGAGGCACTTAAAGACTACATGGTAAATGAGTATTAGGCTGCAGGACAGCATAGCAGATTTGTGTCACAATAATAATTGCTCTTTCTAGAAGACTGTGCAGTGTCTCTTTTTTGGTGTCAAAGTCATGCTGTGTATTATTGCTATGTATTTTATTGGAATCTTAGCATGGATATACTAAACTACATTGTGGAATAATGCACTTTCCTTTCCCATTCACGCACTAAGGAAATAAGGAAATTTTTATCTGCCATGAATATTCTTGGGATTTCGTACTTGGATCTGTAAGGATCTCTCGTGCTGCTCACCCCGTTGCCCCACGCACATCCCGTCTCTCCCTGGGTTATGGTGATGGCAGCTGGCAGAGCTCCTGCGTGCCCCTGGTTTGTACCCTTCTTTGCTATCCCCTGTGTCATCCTCATTCTGCCGGCTGGTGACTGTGCTTTAGCAAGGGGATGCCTCTGCCTGGCTGCTCCATCTTAGCAACCAAAACTGACCACCCAGAGCCCTCCTTTTCTACATTTCTGCCCTGCAGAGACTGGCTGCATCTTTGCTGCTCCTCTGGTTCCCTCTCTATCCCATCAGTAATTTTCCAGAATGCCTCATTTTCAGGTTTTCCTCCTAATTGAAATGTTTCCGATAACAAGGGATCACAGAGGAATATCCAGTTATGATTACAGGTTCACTAAGTAGAAAGCTGATTTTACTCCCAGCTGGGGTTTGACTTTTACTTTTGGCAAGGGAAGAGAGAGTTGTGAAATCATTAGAAGTGTTGGGGAAGCGATCGATGGAATCTCCCCGCGTGGTTGTACCTAGAAAATGATGTAGCCCCCTATTGAAATGACAAAGAACTGAATTGCTGCTGTGGTTTCCTAGGAAAAAGAAGGGACTTAAATGAGGTTGATTTAGAAATGTATGGAGTCTCTTTTTCACCTTGCCAGACCTACATACAGCCCCTGAGGACTGCAGGGATTTTTCCCCTCTTTTATTTCAGCCATAGGAGAAAACTGTGTTACCCTAAATGGGATACAAAGGCATCATTCTCTTGTAGCCTTTTTGCAGCAAGACTGAGGCAAATTAATATAACTGACTGCTAGTCAGTTATAATAGTAATAAACTGTGAGATGTTTTGCAGCTCTCTGGCAGAGCAGTAGTATACAGTATCTCATTTTTACAGAGACTAATAAATGTCACTGTGCAGTTTGAATGTTTCATCCAGTTATAAAGAAAACAGCTTTATTTTACAAAGTCATAATAGTTGTATCTATTCTCCATCATCTATTGTTTTGCTTTTTTTCCATGAAATTGGAAATTGGGGCATGTTGATAAGGCAGATATATATTGTGCTATGGGTTCCAGAGGTGAACACTCAGACCTTAGTGACGACTTAGATAAAAAGCTTTAGTTATAGATAGGTGCTTGGCTCTTCAGGCTGGGAACCAAGCAACTGACAAAAATGACCTCTGTAATTCCTGTCCAGTTCACTGGCAATAGAAAATGGTGTGCTTTTAATGATGGATGAACAAGTCACTGGATTTGGGGCAGGCTTCAATAATATCTGAGAAATTGGTGGAAAGTTTTGGGGCTGTCCTGTCACACCCCATCAGTGCCCCTCCTATAAGGTGTGCATTTTCACAGGAAGGTTCAGCCAAAAGGTGGTACCTTATTCTGAGCCATAGCAAATATTACGAAAATTTTAATATAACTAAAAAATCATATTAGTGTGTTTGTTCTCAGAAAATGAACAGTGTAAGAGCATGAGCAAAGAAGAACATGAAGGAGATTATATAGTAAATCGAAAGTGTGTGACAAAAGATAAATTTTAAATATTTACTGTGAAGTGCTGCCTGTATCCCCTGTAGCTGTGCCTGGGAAGCATCTTCACAGTGAATTTCTTCCCTTGGCGTTGAGTGCTGATGTTTGCCTAACCTTTCTGCACGAGGGCAGTAAAATGAGGACATTTGTTGTAGATGTGCAGCTCATTGCAGCCCTTCATAGTCAGATTGTGGGCAGTTTCTGAGCTGGTGGGTGGAGGTCTAATTCTTGTGGCCTGGCGTGGGAGGCCAGCGTCAGTGCTTCGGTTGGTAGATGCTGATGCTGAGAGGCAGAGGCTGATGCTGAGATGACAGGAAAAGAGGTCAAGTAGCTGGGTGGACATCACATCCCTCAAACAGTGAGTGCTTTTACTAGCTGGCTTTTGAAGTGGGGAATGCAAAGACTTTTTGAATTTTCATGTGGCTTCTTCGTATATGCTTTTTACTTACATTAGGCTAAAAGGCATCTAAAAGAAGTAGAGTACAAATTGTTACTAGCTAGTAATTGGGTAAACTTTGATTTTCTTTCATTTTTAGGCTCATTAAAATGTCTTGACAAATAACCTGTTGGGTCTGTGGCCCACATGGACCTCAGTATCACACGGGATACAAGTGCTACAAGGCTTGTAGCCTTAGTTCAGATTGCTTACTAGTATGATGCAAAGACCCTATATGTGTATTTATTTTCCCCTTCTCAGAAACGAATTTATTTCTGCCTGTGAAGTATTACTTCAGAGTCATTATACTTGTTACTGGAGGCTCTCCTGCACTTCTGCTCTGTTTCTTCCATATTTTTACACTTGAGATTTTCCTTCTTGTGCATCGAGAATCATTTACCCAGCAAGATTGTCTTTTGTTTTTCCTTATTATTGCCTTACAGTTTAATAATACCCATTGACTTTTTCTGTATTGCGGTACAAGAATTTCCGTAAGAAAGATGTGCACAAAAGCCCATACATGGATTCCCTCAGTCAGGCTATTTTAATCTTTTGCAAATACATCTGATGTTTAAAGTAACTATAGTGCACCTGTATTAAGGGAAGTGGTTAAAGTTCCCCTCAAAGAAGAGAAAATGAAATGTAGGCTCTCAGAAGGTTTGACATGATAAAAAATGCTTTTAATTAGAAGCCTCTTCAAGTGTAAAATACAGGGATCTGTTAACTTTTATATGTGGAGGTAGTGAATGTGTGAGGGTTGGGCTTGAAATTGCGGTTCGTGTCTGAAAATGTCTCAATTTTTTACTTCAGAGATAGGCTTCATACCTCATATTTTAGTGCTCTATCCTTCTTAATTGTCCTGCACCTTCAGCAGAACCTTAAATTATGTCTGAAACTGAAGAAGGACATGGGGTAAAGGACACAAACTCTTTCATCCATTTGTTTCAGTGGGTTATATTAATTTGAAGCAAAGTAAGTAAAGTCAAACGTCTACATGAAAAACTGTTTTGCTGCTCATCGTTCTGGTAAGACATCTAACTATTATCTTTTGACCTCATCCCTTCAAAATACGGTTTGTCCCCCATCTCATGTCTCTAATCTTCATGGCAACTTCCAAATGCAAGCACCTGTTACTAGTGCCAAAGGGGCTGTGACATTGCAGGTTGAGAATACAGAATCACAGTTTGGCATTTGCTGGGAAAAGCCAAAAGTTCTGTTTTAAAAATATTAATTTCTTAAGCTTGCCAAATTTGATTCAGAATTTGTTCATTTGCTCATTTACTTTGCTGTATCTGCCCTAGAATAGCTATTTTCATGTTTTCAGTATCAGAGTCCTGCTTAGAATTTAACCTTGGCTACAGAGTGAGTTAAGTCAGTAAGCAGCCATCATTAAATAGCACATGATGATATTCTAGTCAATTATTTTTATATTTTTCC
This sequence comes from Tringa tobata, assembly GCA_033628505.1. Lineage (NCBI taxonomy): Eukaryota > Metazoa > Chordata > Aves > Charadriiformes > Scolopacidae > Tringa > Tringa tobata. The sequence goes on along the minus strand of JAHREE010000245.1, from coordinate 4,497,529 downwards.
AGGCTACAGAGTTAACAGCATGTAAGCTATAAGCAGGAAGAGTGTTCTCAGCTAGCAGACTTTCAAAGTGGCAAACTGTTATTTTCTTTAAATCAAAACCGGAAATCTGATCATTTCAATGACAGGTCTTTTATTTGTTTCAGTTTACTTTTTAGCCTGAAAAAAAAATTACTTCTTTTGCTTATTGATTCTGGGGACTTTAAGTAAGTTCATAATGATAAAAATTAAGTATTCTTTACCATTTTATTTAAAGGAAAGTGGAGGAAATGCCTGTATATTCTGCCTAATGTGTCTATATTCTGCCAACCCTACACAAGCTGGGAATATGTTTGTTAACCTCTTTGCTTTAGAAAATGTGGCTGGGCTGCACCTACTTATTCATACAACTCACTTATGCAGCTACATCTCATCTTCAAAGCCAGGTTTGATTGCTTGCCACGCCTGGGATCTGATTTGGGGGAATTGCCCGAGTCCTTCAACTTTGATTATTTTTTGTGGCAATCACACGTGTGTCTCTGGTGAATAGTTTCCTGGTTTTCCTTTTTTTGACAAGTACAGAGCCTTGATCAGCTGCAGAAAAGAGAAGAGAAAAATGAGTAATTCAAGATTCAGCCGGCAGGACATTTCCAGAAATGCTGTGTTTTAAATAGCCTCCTTCGAAAGCTGGTATGAAAATAGAAGGTGATGATATTAGAAGTTTATGCTTAACTTTTAAATATCCCCTATAGCAATAACCCTCACCAGCCTTGAAATATCCAGTGTAAATCCTGCTTTGGAGAGGCTTTATTAGCCTGCTGACTGGCTAGGAACAGGCTGTAGGTAGACAAGGTGCTTTCCTCAGGAAAATTAATGTGTGTCTGCTGTTCCCTTGCCCTCCCCTGTGCAGCTGGGAGGGCAGGTGACCTTCCATAACCCGTGGAAAGGTTGGCCTTTCGAGGACCTTTGCCTGTGTACCTGATCTTGACTCGGAACGAGTACCTGTGAGCCTATCAAGAGACAGAGCCGTTATTATTCAGGAAACCACCTGAAACTTTGGGCAACTTTGAACCTTGGATGTTCCTGCAGGAGGTCATACTGAAGAAACGTTAGGGGAAAACAGCTACAAAGCAGGCACGGCTGTAGCGCTTCGTTCTGTCTTCCTTCTAACCTTGTACATGAAGCCTGGCTTCAGATGTTGCTAAAGAAATGTTTTCCTAGCTCCAGCAAGCTGTCGTGGATGGAGTGACGCCCTTCTCGTGTAGAGAGGAGCAGCAATACATTTACTGATACAAAGCAGAGATTTAATGACGTTTGGTGGTAAATGTGACAACGTTTTAACAAGATTTTAGGGCAGGGCACGCTTGGTTATTTACTGCACCAAGGACAGGGTCAGACAAGCTGTCAGGGAGACCCTCCATTGAGTCATGAGGTTCAGAAAGGACCCCTTTGCTTTCTAAACTCCTTTTTAGAGAGGAAGCAAGGTGTGGCTGGATTCAATCCTACTCCTAGACTTGGTCAACTTGGTTTATGTCTAAGGGATTATATAGGCGCAATCAATCCTTTTTATCTTTTAGCTAAGATTTCAAAGTTTAGCATGCTGTTAGTCACTTACCGAGGATCTGTTGTGGCAAAGAATTTCTGAATCTCGAGAAGTAACCTTGAGGGGCCTCCCTAGTCAAGCACTGTGGTTGGGTGGGTGCACTGCTTGTTAGCCCTCGTCTCTCGTGTCGTTATCTGTCTCCCCAAAACCACTCTGAGCTAGATGCCACCATCATGACTAGATGCACCCATTGTGACCACCACAGGTGGTCAGGGGTTGGGCAGGGCTTACAGGAGATAAAGGTCAGGTTGGGGGCCGAAGGGGAGCACACCGTGACACAAGCCCATCTGGTGTTGGAGTAGGAGAAGCTCCTTGGTGAAGGTGGCAGCTTGTTCTGAACCTGAGCAGTATGTGCAGGCCGTCTGAATGAGTTATGAAAGGCTTATGAATATGAGTGTTTGTCTTTCCTGTGTGTGTAAATTAATAACCAGCTTTAAGGAAATACTATGACTGAAGACTAGTTGGTGAGAAAAGGGAATTTTGTTATCGCCCTTTTGTTATCGTCTTCCTGTCTGGGAATTAGGGCTCCGCTGTGCTAATCCTGCTGAACACAAGGAGTGCAAAGTCCCATAATCCCATTTGTAGGATGTATGACAAAATTTAATTTTTATCCTATTCTCTGTGGAACTTCAGTTGGGGGTCCTTGAGGGCTACTTCTAAAGGGATCTCCAGAAATTAAGGAGTGCAAGTTTAATAATTGTAAATAAAGTACGCACTAATGACAGTGTTCAGTTCAATTAGAAAAGGTTTAAGGAGACATGAATCAAAGAAGAAAATAAATGTTAATTTAGGAGATGGGCAGCAAAGAAACAAAGGGGAATAAGAAAGGTGGGATAAAGCTGTGGCTGTACCACTGAGAGACACAGGTAACTTGTGGCATCTGGTTGACAGGCGTATTTGTACTAGGAATTAATGGTTCATTTTCATCACGGAGAAGATTTGGTTCAATGAAGATTTCAAAAAGGGAAAAACATGATTCCATATTGGAGCTGTACCATTCAGCTGAACAACAATTTCAAATGCAGAAGATCCAGATGCAAAATTTGAATTCTTAACATGACAGGATGATTTATGAGGCACTGTGAAATTATTTTTTCCTGTCTACTAAATCCATTTGCTTCTGCTTCTGTATAAGCTCAAGAAGTCATTTCTGTTTCCGTGCTGGAATATTTCCACCCCCCATCACCCGTGCTCTCATTGACTCGTGATTGTCAGGTTGCTCAGGAGCTCGTGCTTCTAGGATTTAACAAAAAAATAATTTATGATCTTGAGAGTCCATAGTCAATATCAGAGGATGCACTTTCTAGCTTTTCCTATTATGGACAGGAGTGGAAGGGCTGAACTCGGTAATAAATTATCCACAGAAAACATTGTGACTTGGCAGGCTGGCAATAAGCTATGGTATTAAAAAGCAGTTGTAGAAAAGGGTTTTTTTTAATTTTTTTTCTCTTTCTTGGTCCACACACAAATGCATATTCTTCTTCCACACCCTATGTGATGTATACTGAGCAAGTTAAACATAAAAGTAGTCCTAGGAATCGCGTGCACCCTGAGACCCCAATATTGTAATTATCAAATGTTTTTCAAAGCTATATTATTGAACTGTAACTGAAAGCTATTAAATGATCTAATGATCACCAGGCAAGAAATACTTAACATTTCAGTGAAGTGCAACTCCTACTAGTCGGCTGGAGCCTTTATAATCAGTTTATAGATTAACACCTTTGTGTCTATACTCCTTTTTTGCAGTGAAGTAAAATCCATAACATTCAAATATGGTCTGTCCTTTGTTCTCAGTTAATTCTTACACTAGTTTCTAGCGTGAAAGAAATGTGTTTTATAGATGTTTTTCCCGGCTGTAAGCTCCCATAACCTTAGAAATTATACAAATGTCTGTCATTGGGGTTTTTTTTCCCCTTGTTTATTTTGGAAATCTCAAAGCTTGTAACTACTGTGCTGCAGGTGGCCCTGGCTACGGCAGGTTCCTCGCGTGTTGTGTTAGAGGTGCAGGGCGTTGCAAAAGCAGGCCTCACTTTTCCAGCCTAGAAACGGAGAGGCGGCGTGGAGAGCAACCCGGTGAAACATCTGCCTGGCTGCCAGAAACCCGGTGGCTGTGGTGGGCTCGGTGGAGCCCTGCACGTAGCAGGAGCCCCGCTGCCACCTGCTCTCCTGGCGCCCGCCGTGCCTGAGCTCACTCAGACGCTTGTCTCCCGGCATGGCCCAGATTGCAGATCCGCCCGCCGCTGCCAGCAACCTGCTTTTCCATCCACGGGGCCACAGGCGCTGTTGGAAGAACCAGAGATTCATGCATTTTTATGAACTTCCCAGCGCCGCGACTTGTGGTGACTGCCAGCACTTACTGTACTTGGTTAAAAATTGCTCCATACCAAATTTCTCTTTCAAACCATTCCTGATGTTGCTTTTCTTCCGAATTTTGTCCCTTTTGTAACGACCATCTCCTTTGTTTTCTATTCGCAGAGTGGTTTACAGACCTACTGCTTCCTAGTGTTTGCTGCCATCTGCTTTGCGGGAGCTACCTACCTGTTTTTTGTCCTGCCTGAAACGAAAAATAAGACATTTCATGAGATCAGCCAGGCATTTGCCAAAAGGAATAAAGTGTCTTTGGAACTGCAAGAAATGAACCACTTCTCAGGGGAAAGGAAATCGAGTGCAGAACAAGAATCAAACTTCACATCTTCTGTGGACAATGGGGAAACCAAAAAAGGGATCGTGTAAACCCAAGATGCTCTTTCAGGGGACGGGGGAAAACATGCTTTTTTTCATTCAGTATGTTTATAGCAATGCACAACTTGTATTTTTTTAAGTGACAGCATGAACTGCTTCCCCCTTGAATATCTTCTAAGTGAGTACAGGTGAATCCGTTAGCAGCTCGGGTGATGGTTGAGGAAATGAGAGGCAGGAGTGGCGGCAGCTGATTAGATAAATAAGAGCCAGAGTTTTCTTGGGCACCTGTGAAATAGGTGCTGTGGTGGGGAATATAGGCTTGGAGAAGTAAAGTGGTGGTGGAGAGCCGGGGTTGTGAGGAGCAGCTGGCTGAGCACCCCCGTGTGCTCACGGTGAGGTGTGCGTGTGGTCACTGCGGGGCAGGAGGAGGAGGTGGTGGTGGCAGGGAAAGGGGAAGAGATCCCAGCAGGGATCTGCTAAGAATCGATGCAAGCAAACCTGAAGTGGTACCAGCTTGTGTTTCTCCACGTTTCCCAATACGTCACTAAAGTTGCAGGTGAGAACTGAGGACTTCAAAGAAGGCTCGTCACGCCCCTGACCTCCCATTCCTTTTCCAGCTATTTTGACTTTCAGTTGCTTCGTCTCAGCATCTCCAGCTTCTCGTAAATGGTGAGCTCCGGGTCCTGATGGGTTTTCTTGTCTCTCTTGCAAATCCTGATAGACTAGTAATAGACTTGCCTCTAGTTCCTGGGATTGCTAACACTGCATTTCTGTGGATATATATATATTATTTTTTTTTAATTCTATTTTTTAAGAATAGCTATAGAAGCTTTAATATAAAAAGAAAACTAAACCTTATGGTGAAGTGAGAGAACTCTGATGGTACATGTAGGGTGTAGCACTGAAAAAAATAATCAAGCACCAAGTTTTCCAAGGGTTGAGACTTTTTTCATTGGGTTTTGGCTTTTCTTTTCAAGTTCCTTTTAAAACAAGTCTTAGGAGCCAAAATTTCCCTGAGATCCATGGAGTGTCATTTCTTAACACTCAGATCTCCCCAAAGGAATTTGGGTGCCTTTTTCTTACTTAAATACTAATTTTCATTTGGGCATTAGATTCTGAAGCTCCAGGCCTACTTCACGTTAATAAGTTTCTAAGCTATTTAATGCTTTGTAAAACTGTCCTCGGAGTCTGCTTAATTTCGTGACAGAGAGACCGAGCAGGCTGTTGGGGGTTAGGTGAGCCATTCCCTTCCATATGGGATTTTTTTAAATGAATATCCTCTTTCTAGTTTGCAATTTTGGTAATAGTCCTTCTTGACCCTTCTAGGTACCTGGATGCTGAGGGGGTAATAAGCACTTTTAAATTAAATACTTAGCTGTTTTATATGAAAACTCAGTAAGTCTTAGAGCTGCTCTCAATTAGGAGAAAGGCACAAGAAGCAAGTGAAGCATTCAGGTAGAGCCAGCTGCTTGCACGAGTTATATTTAATAATTGAGGAGCTCATAAATTTAGGGGTATTTGAGGGGGGGGGAATAATATATGTACTCATATATATTCCAAATATAGAAATATATATGAATATGTATTTTCATATATATATACAATGGAGAATTGCTTTCCAATATGTGGGGTTTTTTTAGATTTTCCTGAGTGATAAGCTGTTTATTGTTTTGTTCTACACTGTAAATTACACTGTAAATGAAAATCAGAGATCCTAATGTTTAGCTATTACTACTAAATGACACATATGGTTTTATACTGTGATCTATTTATATGTGGCATATTTACTGCACACATTGTAAGCTGACCTAATAGGGCAATTTTACTACTGGGTAATGGAAGAAAATTTGATCTGAGCCTTTATGCCAGGATTTGTACTATTTTACTGGGATAGAGGTGCAGCAAGAAGTAAGCCAGTGAAAATATATATGAGCAAGAGAATGAAGAATGGAAAATCAGATTTATTATATTGGTGCTACTGTTAGGAAACGGAGTGAATCAGGATTATACCAACTGATAATCATATATAGAAGCTAATCAAATACTATGGAGAAAAACCAAAGAAAGATGTCTCCTAATAACCACTTGTAAAACTATATATATATAAAATGGATGTGTCATCTTTCAGTGGCTTTAGTTGCCATGTGTTACCTGAGTCTTGCTAAGTGAATGGCTACATAAAAAAATGAGTTTGAATGCCAGGAAGAAATTCTTCCTCTCCTGCCTGCAGGGCAAGACTGGCAAGTTCAGACCTGGTCATTCAAATTGAGAATTACCTTACTTGCAGTTAGAGCTACTAACGTGGTATGATGTGATCTGATTTGAGTCAAAGCGTCAGGATCGGAATCCATTATTATTATTAGAATTGGGAGAATTTAGCCCTTCCTGCTGTTTATCATTGTACGTTACAGGCATTGCGTGTGGATAACGCTGCCATTGGATAACTTCAGTAAAATATCATGTTGGCCTGATAAGGCAGTCGTATTAGAACTTGTGCAGCAAGACAGTTGCATTTGGAGCCCAGCTCTGAACGTGTTGGTAAAGAGATGGTTCAATAGACTTTCCTATCACAGCTCAGGAGTTTTTTCCAGATTTAACAGGTGGGGGGTCACGTTTCCCACTTCTGCAGCCCCGTTTGCCCATCTCTTGCCCTACCTGAGACAGGCACCCTCCAGACAGGCACTCTCTGTGTGGTTGCAAAGAGAGCTGCTACAGACCACGTACACCGTGGGACCTTGGTTGCACGTCCCACCAGCGGTTTGCTCCAGCCCGTGGTACAGGTTCAAAGCGATTCCAGTCTCCAAACTGTAAGTGTATGTGTTTGATGAGAGTTTTGTGTTCTTGAAGTTGTTCCATAATGGGTGTTTTTCCGTTGTTATGCTGCTATAGCTTCTCCAGCAATGAGAGGACAAAAATGGAAAATATCAGCAATTTATCCTTTGGTTTTTCTAGTTGAATGTATCAAATTGTCTACAGCCCACGTGTTTGTCAGTGAGTGTCCTGTAGTTCCACGTGCTCTTTTCCTGTCTGTGACACTGGGGTGAGGTACTGCAAGGTGGTGTTTGTACAAGTGGGTTATGTGTGTGTGATCAACTATGTCCGTGCACAGTGATTGCAAAATAAACCTTTGGAATTAAACTAAAATGGTGTAGATTTTGTTCTGGGTAAATCTGAATCTCCACAGGTGAACAAGTTTCACTGTACAATTCCCTGGGTTTTTGTATATCCCAGCACAAGACTGTACGTTCCTACACCTGGATGACCCAAGTCATTGTGGACTTTATAGTTGGGTGGTTGGAAGTTATGTAAAGTATGTAAGTATGTAAAGTAATCCCTGAAACTGTATATTTTTGGGGGGGGCATTATTTACATTTTGCTTTTCAGATCACTTCATTCTTTCATATGCATATATTGGGCTTTAGAAATAAAAATGCAGACATCAGTGAGAGGCAAATTATTAAAACTGGCTAGTAGTAGTAATAACTGTATATAAGAATTGTTAAATCTGGTGAGGCTTTTTTTCAGAAAGTTGTCATTTGCAATGGATGACTTTGAGGCGCTAAAGCTCTGCTTTCCAATGAAAGATTCAATCAAATGACTATTTCTGCTACAAAGATATGCAAAACCTAGGATCTGAAATATGTATAAAAAATTCAATTTCATACTTCAGGTTCTGAAGCCAATTTTCACTCCACAAGAATCTGCTTTCTAGTGGGGGAAGATGTGAGTAGTTCAGCCATATGGGACAATTTTCATCTTCAGAGTAAAATGGAAAAAAAGAAAAAAGTAAAAAAAAACATACCAAAAACAACTCTTTGAATTTTGCTTTCTTCCCTTTGACTGTTTTTATGTGCTTTTCCATATAGGAATCACCATATAAACTACTAGACTTCCCATCACCTCACACAGCAGGAACAACAAATCTGAGTAAAGCATTTTAGGAAACACCTGCGGTCTTTTGCTTTCAGCCTTACTCCAGAAAACAGAGTTTGGATGCAATCTAAAACCCTGATCTATATAGGCCTAAATTATGAAGAAGGTTTGTTAATGCAAATATTCAAGCTGTTAAAAAATTCAGGTTTGCGTCCATACTTATTTCTTTCTGCAAGTGATTTTATTAGGGAGTGAGCCCTGTGAGAAGGTGAATTTCATGGCAAAAGCTTGGTACTTGGACTCCTAATCAAGTTATCACAGCTCAGTAAGCAATCATGCATATCCTGAGTCACTACAACCCTCTTCCTCGCAAGCTGGGCTGCATTAACTTGGCTTTTTCCATGACTTAAAAGAAACACAGGCTGTGGATGGTCAAGCTTTTTCTTAAGATGTTCCCACTACAGTCAAATTCTTCTAAACCTAGGATTTCAATTTTTAAAAAGCATAGAGGAAAAAGCTCTCAGGAGACCTATCCAGTGATTATCAAAGTCAACAGAAATCTCCTCCAGTGGCTTCAACCATACAAATGTACCCAAAAAAAGGCACAGTATATATAAAGGAGTTCTAAGCTTAGGAAACCCTGCACATTTTTATCTTCCTTAGATAGTAAACTGATGGCTTGCTTTCTCAGTCTGGGAAAACAATATAATGATTCAGATGCTGCAAAAGCACTGATCTGATGCTTTTCTTCTGAGTTTGGGAAGGGGGGGTTGGTTGGTGATTTGTTGTTTTTTGTTATTTAAGTGGGAGCGTTAGTAGTCTGGTTCATAAGCCAAAGGAGAATGCCAAGCATGAGACTGCTGGTGTTGCTGGTTGTCTTAAGATGATTCCCAAAAGGTAAAAAGCAAAATATAACTCTATCAGACCCCCAAAACAGAGTACATTTACGGTATGATCTTGTAAGGATAGAAGATATAACTTCACTGCTGTGTAAGCTGCCACACAGAGACAATGATTTTTGTTTCATTTTCTCTTGTTTCTCTCAGTTAAAAAAGACTCAGTCAAGCTAAATGCAATGCTCAGCCCTTTACATTTGTTCCACCTTTTGTTTCTGACTTGTTCCACATAATTACATATATATTTTTACTGTTGAAATTTGAAAACAAGAAAGTAAGGGTTACTTAGGAAAAGCAAACATGCCAAAGATTATAATAATTGTAAATACGATTTTCTCTAGAGGCTGACATTTTCAAAGATGAGTTCAAGAGTTAATCACTTAAATCCAAATTTCACATGGTTTCATCCCTCTGAATTAAACTCTACAGACTGTATATATGCATACGTATATAGAGAGAGACTTTTATGTTATTCCATTGAAAATGTTCAGCAGCTTTAATTCTCATACAAAAAAGAAATTGGGCCATTTGGATATTTTGTCAAGTTGTGAACTAGAGTCTCACGGTGCTCAGATATTTGCATTAACAAACTTAGGTGAGTTTGCATGATCTTAGGTTCGGAAAAGTTGTCTAGCCAGGCTGTCGCCTTTTGGCCAGCCTTAGATTTTTCTTTTTGCTCTTTTATAAACTGCTAGGTGGAGAGTTAATATATATATAAGTTTATATTTATGTGTGTATGTTATAATATGTATTAAAATACATAACAATGTAGAGATGGTATTATAATATATAATTTACTTTCCTCAAAGGAAAAAGCATGGATTTTTTCTGAAGCCAATGGAACTGTATTTTGTTAAACAAACGTAAGGTAAATAGCTAATATAAGAAATTCTATATTGCTTTAACAAAACACTGCAATAAACCAAGGTTAGACAATTTATATTCTGTCCCTGGGTGGCTGATGCTATATATTCCTAATCAATACACTCACCGAGCTGTGACAGACCATCTGGATAACTAACAGTCAACAAGAGGTTGTCACGTGCTTGTTGCACAGCGCAGGAATCTCCTTGACACAAAGCTAGGGGAGATCCTTCTCAGGGTAGCTCCAGTTCTGGACATTGATGCTAAAATAATTGCCAATATGTAGTAAGAGAACCAATCTCCTTTCATCAAATAGGCTTCAAGAGGAATTAATGAACAGAATAGTTATCCTTAATGGTAACTTTTGGGTTTTCTTTTGAGGCATCAAAGGAAAACATTAAAACTCTTTTCATCCAACTAGAGAACAAATTTGAACTGAAGACCCTCAAGACGCAGGATGTATTAGCATAGTGCTCAGCCTGGGCTAAGCCAAATATACCCTGTTTTGTACAGCAGACGTTCTCAGCCTTTTGGTGGGGAGGTCTCACAGCCACCCCCTCCCTTCCTCCATCCCCACCTTCCCCCTTCACCTCTCGTGCCGACACACTCCAGGACGAGCTGCACCAGCACGTCATTAGAAAAGACATTTTCATCAACCGAGAAGTGAAAGAGTATTAAAAGGCAGAAAAGAGGGGGTCACCTCTCGATGGGATGGAAGGACGATGCTGTACAGCCCATGGCCCTCTTGCGGGCGGGCTTGGCTTCACTATTAACCTTTTTCGCAGACTTTAGAAAGGGCCTGAACGCTGCAATCACAAGGAAGGTGGAAGAGACTTGGAGCTCGTGACTGAACAGCTGCTGACGGATGAAATCCGCGTCTGAAAAAATCATCCAAGTGGCATAGACATTGCTGCTGTTGATTTAACTAGTATAAAACGTGTAGGAAGGCACCTCAGGTGTCACTGCTCACTTTTCAACAGTAATCAAAGAAGACAAAGGGCCAAAGGAATAGCAAAGGACATCACAAGAAAAAGGTAGTATTACAAGTCTGGTCCCCTTCTCTAAAAATGGGCATAGGAGGAGGCAGGTGCTAATTATTGGAAGTTTTCTAATGAAAAACAAGAGTTAAAAAAGTTAAGAAGAAACATGACTGTGGAAACAGGATGCCAGACAGATGGATAGCTTGTTTTTACAGTACATGACTCAAGACCTAGTTGATGAGCAATTAAAAATACATTTAAAGAGAATAGAAAAATTTAAAAATGCATAACTAAAGCTGTAGAATTCATTGGCACAAATTAGAATTAATGAATTTTTATAGGATTACATATTTAAATTTATGATATCATTCCAATTTAAATTAGGCAAGAGAAATAAAAAGGGAAAAGCTACAGCTAATGAGAGACAAGAAATTTCACTGAGGAGCTGAGTAGCCTATAATTGTCCATTAGATCATTCTTTCACCTCCTTTTGAGATGTTCAGATAATTTGTGGAGACAAGATGACGCTCTATGTGGATCATTGCTCAGACATGCTGTCATAATTTTCACAGGTGGCAGCAAGCACTATGAACTGACCCAGAATACAACAGAAGTGGGGAAATCCCAGCACTACTCAATAAACAAGTAAATCAGACTCTAAGTCTTACAATTACTAACCCCTAAGTTTTCTCCATACAAGGGAGCTTTTCAGATGAAAATTGGAACATTATGCCTAGTGATAATCACTGGGAAATTGTGTGCTGAACTTTCTTTGCTCTTTCAAGAGCTTTGCTACATTTTATTAACTCAATTTTGCTAAGCTGTTATATGGCACAAGTTTCAGCCTCTTCTGATTGTTCACAGCTTTGGCTAATAAGCATGAGAAATGAGCCTTAGTAAGACAGAAAAAAATGGTAACAATTTAGCAATAGTAGGAGGAGAATCAGCATGTCTGGCAAGCTTGTGTATTTTCTATGATCTAGGACAGCTGGCTTTGCTTATTTAAAATTTAAAAAGCCTAATAAGTAGGTTTCTTAGATATTCTCAAACTACCTTGCTAAATGGGGTCAGCTTTGTGGTCCAAACTAACTGCATGAAGAAATAGAGTCCAAATGCAATGGGTGATGTTGGCACGTGGGATGTAGGTGGTCCTGAAGACATGATCACTCTGGAACGCAAAATTGTTCACAGCTCTAAGACTTTTTTCTTTTTTTTTAAATTTAGAAGTGACAGAAAATTGTAACACATCCTAAATGCTTTCACTGTCATTAAGCTACTCAAGAGTACTTCAAAAATAAGATTTTGAAGGCAAAAACATTTCTTTTTCCTTTCAAATGAAAGATGTTGACAATACTTCCTTCTGTACACAATATTAGATCATGGACACCTCTTTGATGGCCACTTTTGATCAATTATACTACGAACAGCTCCACCAGACCAACAGCAGAAAGCTCTTTCCAGCCCCACATGATAATGAGATGTCTTTTAGGTTGCGCCTATTTAATGATCGAAACAAAAATGACAAAATAGCCAAATAGAAAAGTCATACAGCTCTGGAGTTCTGGGCCATAGTTCCTGGAGAGGTTTTACCATTAAATATTGTAGATGGGATCTGAGGTGGGCATTATCCTGAAGGCAGCTAATTGGCATTGTACCCTTCCCTTCCATTGCGGGTCAGGATTTCACTCCAAACTTTCACACAGCATTCACATAAATGCTTGTGGCGGTGGGAAAGTGATTGATTACCAACATAAATGAGGGCTAGTCAGAAGGTTAATAATTAGCCGGACCGGGTCCTTATTCTGTACACAGCAGAAACAGCAGCTATTACCAATCCCCCCCTTCTGTGGCCCTATAGATTTATTGTGGAGCTAACCAGAATACTGCTGCTACCACCTAAGAAGAGTGAAATTAAAACCACCTCTACAATTTGTTTTCTGCTTTGAGAAACAGCTCTGTAGCAATTAGTACAATGAACAGATTTGCCCTGGGCGTTTATCTGTAATATTTCCTCTGACCTACATACATGACTCGACCGGCGGGCGATCTGCCCTCCTGACAACTGATGGGGTTGGACCGAGTTCCTACATGTTGTCACCACTGGCAGCAGATCCGAGATCCTGTCTCTCTCCCCCAGCCCAGCAGAAGCACTTGGTTTAGTCCTTTGACTGTTACTTAAAGGACAAAAACCTTACAGCTTACTGAGGCGACACATGACAAATGCTTGATGCTATGGCCGTTCATGCTTCATATTTATGAAACTCAAGGGTTGCTTTATTCTCTACTTTTTGGTGGTCTCTTCATATGTCTTTCATAGCAAACCAAGCCCTTGCATCTTTCTAAGCAGCAGACACCTGGGAGAACAGATTCTCTCTCCTATTATAAAACCAAAAAATTACCTTGCATTGTATTTATTTAATACCTCATGAAATAACATAACCCCTTTCAAAGTCTATGTTTTTGTCAGTTGGATTTACCTGGGGGCTGTGAGAGAACAAGGATGAAGCAGCACAAGAACAAATGTCATAAAGATCCATGAAGGTGTTGAGGCTGGAAGAGTCCCTCATCCTCCAGCTGCCTCTGTCCTGAAAGGAGCCATCTCACCTCTCACCTGCAGGACAGCTTTGGGCCTGAGAGAGAGAAGCTCCTACCACATGTCAGGCAGAAGAAGCAGCACCCCTCTACCTTCTTGCCTTTTGCTTATGTTTCCAACAGCTTCTCAGACAAAAACCAAACTGTGAAGGGGATGTGAGAAGCAGAAATAGCAGCTAAATGGCAAGCTCTGACCAGGCAGGCTCTGCTAGTTGACCCAAGGAGCATCGTTAGCACATTAGACTCACCACATAGCATAAACGCCTACAAACATTTGTAGCTCAAGGAAAAATCACTGCTTGGAAGAAAAAAAAAAAAAAAAAGGATGTGTAATGGTCAAAAGTTTGCTTATCTTGAGGTGTGACAGTCCACTGATAATGATGCTGCCTTCATACACCAGTTGGGTTAGACCTCACTTCTATTTAGTGGATCAAATGCAGTTTTGTTGCTGCAGTGACTGATGGCTCCGCATCAGATGTCTCCTGATGCACAACAGAAGGCACCATACATTAGGCAGCTAGGTATTAGTCAGTTATTCCTTGTATATGTTCAGTAGAGTAGGAAGAACGCTCATGAATTTTAAATGCCTTCTGTTGTTATGATGGTAGTGAAAAGGTTTGGATTGGTTTTTTTAATAGTTATTTTCAGATAATTGCTGTTTTCAGATATTTCTTCTACAATGTATTCAAACAATAGTTATACATGGAGAAGTGTGCACCTCAGATTCAAGAAAAGCCTTGCTCTTGGGTTAATAGTGCAGCTATGTGATTAATTTCCAAAATTACAAGTGCAAAGTTCTTTTTATTCAAAATAGAGAATGTGTATAAAAATGCCGTGTCATTGTAATAATTGCATTCAGTTACCAGATCCTTTCAAGAATGTTGGAAATCATATGCACACTAGGGGAATAATTTTATATGTATTTTCATGTGCAGAGTTCTTTATACACATATGGTTATTTATATATATTAAAGAATTACAAATTTATGTGACCTGAAAGATTTAAAAAAGATAAATTACATATTTTAATAGCAACAATCCATAAAATTCATAAACTATCTCCTTACATGGATTAAATATGACTTTATTAAATTGCACAAACTGAAGCACTTCTCCAGACCAGTTCACAGATTTTTAAATTAAATTATTTATGTACCTGTCAAGAGTTTAGTGATTTGCTTTCTTTAGTTAGAAAGGAGAAGTTCTATAAATCAGTACTGGAATAGTTCTAGTCCTTGAAATGTAAATGCAATTGTGCACAACTTGTGAAGAAGGATTGCAGCTCCCTGCTGGTTTGGATTTTTCTGCATTCATTCCCAGTTAGTGATGCAAAATTTGTAATAACTATCAATGTACTTCCATGCAAGTTGTCTGTGCAGATCCGGGGCCAAATAATAATAGGCTGCAAATCATAACTCTTGCTGAACTTAGAGAAGCTTAAAAAGCCACTGAAAATAAGTCTTCATGAGTTATTTTCAGTCTAGTCCTATATAAAGCATATTCAGAAATTCTCACACAGCTTAACTAGCAGCTTTGAATGCCTCATGAATTTTTATGATCTTGTTAATACTAAAATAGTGAAGTTTTTTCTGTATTGCTTAGTTTATATTGGCAGTAGAATGGGGAGTTATATTAATCTATGGATGCCTGCATCTTTTTATATACTCTAGCACAATGTTTATAGAAAAAAAAAACCCTGTGTGATAACATAGGTTGCAACTCTTTAGGGTTTGACAGCTAAATCCTAGGTTTACACGTGATGAGATGGCTTAGGTACAGTAAAACAACTTGCAATTTAGTCCTCCAAACCAAAATCCACTGGTTTTTTTACACAGATTACTACCGTTCTCCATGTTTGAACTGTCAAAGACCTGTACAGCAGCTCAGTGGATGCTCACAGCCTGCCTGACCAGGTCAAAATCCCTGCTCCCCATGGACGTTTTTAGGGGAACCACTAAGGACACGGAGGGAAAAAACCACATTACCCAGCCTACCTGCCGACTCCATTTCAAAATTACATCAACCTGCCAGGAACATCCCTTTCCTTACTTTCAGCATGTTCTTTTAAGCACAATTCCCATGGTGCCTTCACTCCTCATACGCTTCCAGCCCTCTCCGTGTACTGCCCATCTATTACATTGCTTTCTGCTCCCTGTCAGCCCATCCATCCTTGGCACAGACACTTTTTCAGGACTGTGGTCCTACAGGATTCTGAAGATAACTGGGATTCACACATTTTTCACGCAGACTTCAAGCCGACCACGCTTGTGTGAGCCACTACTCAGGGTTCACCACGAGCTAAGTTCAGTCGTTACAGCAAATCACAGAACAACGTGCTGACACAGAACAAACCCAATACAGAGGTTTTGGGAAACAAAGTTTTGTGGTGCTGACAGACATCAGCCTCTGAGGAAAGAATGAAAGAACCAGTGCATAACAAAAAA
>JAHREE010000245.1:4452102-4481495 GCA_033628505.1 Tringa tobata | reverse complement strand
TGTACTGCCCATCTATTACATTGCTTTCTGCTCCCTGTCAGCCCATCCATCCTTGGCACAGACACTTTTTCAGGACTGTGGTCCTACAGGATTCTGAAGATAACTGGGATTCACACATTTTTCACGCAGACTTCAAGCCGACCACGCTTGTGTGAGCCACTACTCAGGGTTCACCACGAGCTAAGTTCAGTCGTTACAGCAAATCACAGAACAACGTGCTGACACAGAACAAACCCAATACAGAGGTTTTGGGAAACAAAGTTTTGTGGTGCTGACAGACATCAGCCTCTGAGGAAAGAATGAAAGAACCAGTGCATAACAAAAAAAACCCCTCCACCCTGAGAAAACCCATGTATGTAAACGGCCGCTGCAGAAAGGGAGGGCATTAGCTGTGCTCCTGCTGGATGCAATAAGAACTAGTGGGGTTCAATTGCAATCTGAATTTTTTTCTAGCAGTAAAAATAGTAAGACACTACAGTACATGCCCGTAGGAGCTGGGGAATGTTCCTCTCTGAGTTAGCCTAAGGAATAAATTATACAAAGGTGGTTTATATGTAATTAATCCCTCTATGACGAGGCACTGGGTGGCTGCCATGGATTTCCCTTGGCCTTGTGCAACACTTTTCTGGGGCTCTCAGGTTCGAACTTCTGGAGTGAATCATTGGCAAGATGGTACAAGGCAGGATAGAGCCAACAGCACCACAACACGACTATGAACAGCCACAAACCACGTAGGAAGCAGGAATGAAACAATGATTTCTCTGACTCCTTTGAAGTGCCCCCGAATCCCCACGGCCCTGGCCAGAAGAGAGCTGCAAGCAGGCACCGCTCAAGCCACAGATCAGACACAGATGTTTCTAACTCCATGCGGAATAACCTGTGTTTCAGCTCCTTTAATCTTTCATCCTTTTCTCTTTTTTCCACACTATAATCAAAGCCTTTCAGCGCAATTTTCTTAACTGACAGGATACGAGACATAATTGTTGAATCTTTGAGTGACTTCACCCAGAAAAACCTCTCTCCTGTTAATCCATATATTTCTCTCTCCAGCAGGAGCGAGCTGTAGTGATGATTTTTTTTTTTTCCACTTGCTCAGAACTTATTTTACCCTGAAATTGTTTCACAGTGCATCAGAGGAAAAGCTAGCCATAGCCATACTGATAGCATCACTTTTGGCTAACACTGCTTCAGTCGTGGTTAGCTGCTCCCGTCTGTACGTTTCCACAGAGACAGGGTGTAACAGTGTTCCCCTTGACTGTGATGGAAAAAAGTCAAAAAAAGGAAATCAATGGGAATAGGAAAAACGTTTTAATTAGCATCTAAAATTTAAAATGCTGACCATATCGATCTGGAAAGTCTCTAGTAATTACAGCTGAACCTTACAACAGAGAAATGCCACAACACTCAACTACGCTGTATTTTAAAGCCATGTGGCAAAAAAAAAATAAATTCGCTGCTGAATAATTTTATTCTCTTGGCTCAACTTCAGGGGCAATAGTGATTTGTGTTGATATTCCGGAGTGGGAGACTCCAATGTGTCATCTGCATGGGACCACTGGGTGCTGTAAATGCGCTCCTCGTTAAGGCAGTGCGGTTAAATGACGGAGCGAACTCTGCCATCAGCCATTGAGAAATTTCAAGGCACCTTGCTGTGCGCTGGGAACTTGGTAGGCACAAGTTTAATCTTCCCAAATAAGTCACGATAATATACACTCAAGCAACAAATACCATGCTGAAAACAAACAGAAAATGGAGTCTCTTCAATAGATAGTCCAAATCCTAACATCTGCTCCACAATAAATATACACAGCACAGTAGTAGAATACTAGCCCTTTCCTTCGCAGAGGTAACCAGCTTCAAATAACTGACCATCCACTTCCAGTAGTTACATAGTGCTTTACCTTAAATAGCTACCTTTCAGAAGAGAGATGCCCTGTAGAGCGTGTTTTAAAGATGACCTTTCAAGAGCATGCTTACATCAACTTAGTAATAGTTATAATATCTGTATCAGAGGTGAGCTATGGCCCATGTCCTCTCTCAGCATCTCAGGTGTCACTGTGGTGCTCACACCACATGACAGGCAGTGAAGTGGTGCTGGTACAAGAGCAGCCGCGATGGGAAACAGAGAAACGTGCCTGCGGGGAGGCTGGGAAAGCTCAGGGAGCAATCTGCAGACCCTGCTCATCCTCCTCGGAGAGCAGAGCAGCGGGACCCCCAAGGAGCTACTCTCATCTCTGCTCGTCATCTTCTCAAGGTCTTTTTCTCCTGTCAGAGAGGGAATTTGGAGGCACAGGAGAGATTTGATGGCTCTTTCCCTTACAAAGATCATCCGATGACGCTGAGGGGAGGCAGGGAAGCTGGCCGTGCCCACCACAGCCAAAGTAAATCAGAGCAGCAGGACAAACCCAAAAGCAACACGCTCTGTGGCAGTAGTGGCTTGAGGCAGAAAGGACTATGCAGGGTTCTGTGCCCACTCTTAACTGGGAGCATAGCATCTCACCAGGAAACACAAACAGGGAGACAGGAGACCTCTAACATCCCTAACCTACTTTTTGACGGGTAAATCCCACTGCAATCTGCCCTCAGGCTCTAGAAACTGTTGATGAAGGTATATTATTACATGCTCAATTGTTAATGACATTAGGAGCCAGAACCCATTCCAGTACCCGTGACCCTGGGGATGGAAGGGCCTTCTCTCTCCATACTGTCATCTCTTTCTGTTATTACTGTTATAAAAGCCATTTTTCAGTGCAGCTGTGGCCAATCTGCACTTCATGACCCATGTCTCACTCCTGGGCAGTTAAAACTTCGTTCCCATCCTTGGGCTGTGTCACCTCACTGGCAGCAAGGCCATACCTCCTGTATGGCCCAGGAGCTCACACATATGTGACCAAGCCAGCCAGACACCATCTCCTACAGGATCACCCTACCTGGCTCATCCTACAGCCAACAACATCACGCATCAAACTCATTCTCCACAGCAGCTGCAGGAGCCCTAGGTAGCTGCCATCATCTGAGTTCTGCTACTCATAAAATAGAAAGCTTTCTTCTACCAGTACAAGAAAAAGAAGGGCTAGTTTTAAAATCTTTCCCCCCACTAGACCCCTCATCCTACTGTTGGACATGCACTTCTTGTGCCCCCTGCATCCACTGCTCACAGATTGACACTAGTGACTGGCAATGTTTAGTTTGTCAGGTTTTTCATTTTTAAAACACTAATGATAAAGGACAGGCTTTTCAAGAGAACTTGAAATGCATTTAAGCAATAACAGAAGTGGTTAAATTTTGTTATGAAATGATTATGGCAAGTTGGGCCATGAGCATCTTTGAAAAAGGACTCCTCTGTCAGCACCTGAGCACTGGGAAAAGGTCCAGTCCCAGAGAGATTTTAAAATATGGCTCTTTAAAATTATTCAAAATAATTTTAAAATGTTATGGTTTGAGCTGGTCTTTAAGGAAGTGAATTCAGGTGACAGCTTTTTGCAACAAGGTTCATGTAGAGATCAAATCTGCCTCAGTCAAATTCCTGTCCAGCTGCTCAGTAATCTAACAATCACCTTTCTACTGCTGCAGGTTACATAAATTAATTTTAAATAGAAAGATATGACATACAGGGGGAAAAATGAACCTCTGAATTATCTAAATTATTCTTTCCCTGTCTATCTTGACATTGCCTATTTTGTCAGAGATACCAGGGTTGCTGGAGTCACAATTTTAATCACTTTGTGCCAGGAATATCACACTGCATAGCTGAAAAACGTGTGTGTTTTGCAGGAAGACTGAGAAAAATAAGTAATTCTCAGGTATCATGGTGATAAGTGAATGATAGCGTGATATTGCTTCCCACCAAAGGTATTGCCCCAGCTGTAACCAGGGATGGATGCAGGGCTTTGTTTCCACGGTCACATAACTAAACTGTAGATCAACAAGCTGAAAAAATAGTATTTTCCTAAAGTAAAAATAATCCTCTAAATTCTGGTGAGACCCTGACTGCTATTATGCCTATGTAACTTTGCATACATTGACCCTGGGTTTATGTCACTATAAGGGTGATAAAATCCTAGTCCTTTACACTCCCAAGAAGAAATGCGGACTTTCCACTGAAATGAGATGTGAAATATTGAAACTCTCCTGATGATAAAGGAGGATTCCTCCTCGTAGAAGGAAAAGACTTACAGGCTTGCCAAGGCACTGAGAGACACCCACAGAGAGTGCCTGCCTACTGCCAGCCACCCAAACTGTGTCTCAGGGAGTCCTTCCCTCCCTTGACCACAGGGCAGCCAAGAAGAGGAGCACCACCAGGCAAAAGTGAGCCTTTTTTTTGTTTGTTTTTAATCTAAACCTGCCTTGCAATTGAGTACCCATTGCCTAGTAAGGATAAGTAAGCATACAACTGAAGAGGCACAGCCCCTTTTCAGGGATTTGTATGTAAATGGGTATTGGTGTCAAAAAAATCAGACCTACAAAGACCAACTGATCATTGCTCACTAGATCTGGCATGAGTTACAGCCAGCACAGGTCCCGTACCATCCCAACCCAAGCGGGACCTTTCCCCGTGACCCGAGAGGTCCAGCCCTGCCACGGTGAGAGGAGCTGGGAGGCTCCAGCAGCCCCCAGGCAGGGGATGGAGGTGGAGGCATGAAAGCTGCAGCAAAAGATTTTAGCTGTCAAAAATCACCAGCGTCACAGATTATCAGAAATGCCTTACGTCAATATTTCTGTGTTATTTTATATTGCATACATGAGGAACCAAGACAGGGTACCTTCAGTGCATTGCCCAGTGCTACTCTAGGGGCAGCTAACCAAAATTCTATTCTCAAACGTAGTGTGAAAGGCTGTCATGAAGAAAACAAAGCCATTACTCCATTTCCCCCCTTTGCAATTTACTTCAATTAGTACTTGTTTCATGGCTAGAGATGCTGTGTAAATGCTATTACTGCTATTCATAGCATACAATCAATCTACATATATGGTTTCTTCTGGTGGTAATGTACAAATAGCATGTCCTATGTTTTGAAAATCACTTGACTTAATTTGTACAATGTTCGCAGATCCTTCCAGTCAGAAAAGATGGTATAAATATAAATTATTGTTTCCATGTGCTGTTTTCTTCAAATAAGTACAGACTTTATCTAGACTCCAATTTTTTTCTTCATGGATCTTTCTGTTGATTCTTAATCAATCTCTGTTGATTCTGTCAAAGGCAGACACTAAAGTGTAATGTTAATTATTGCCATTACAAGTGCAGATGATCAGACTCTTCAGTGCACAGGTTTTGTGCTTTTTAGAAAAAAAATCAAGTCACTTGTACTTACGACATTTATCTAAATGGGCTTTTAAAACAATTTGGCAATGGAATAAACGAAAGATAGCATTTTGTTGCAGAATGTTAATTTAGTCACTGCAAAAGTTTCTTATTTGCAAGTGCTTTCAGCCATTGATTGTGTCTCGGGCTGGAAGACTGGGTGCACTATTTGTACATAGTTTATCTGGGTGGACAGGAGCAGCAGAAGCTGCCTGTTTTACTGGTGTTCCTGGGAGTAAGTCAGCCAAAGTTCTGACCCCTATTTACACCCACACAGCACCACACCAAACTCCGGGACCCTGGACCTGAACCCTGGTCCCATCTTCCTGGAAAGCCAGTGTTCAAGTAATTCAGAGCTAGAGCCTTTTTTAAAAATGAAGGATTGCATTGGATCAACGAGCACACAGACTCTGAACTAACCCGGAATATACCGACATCCCTCCATTTCCAAGCTACTTCAGATGTAACAGCCAGGTATCTGGAACTGATTTAATTGTAATATTACAGCTGTCAGAGGAAAACATACTTTTCTATGAGTTCATAAGGCATTTTATAGCATGGAATCAATGGGCATTAAGTTCCACAATTTCTTACCTACAAAGACTTGGATTCGACTCCCAAAGCACACGCTATTACTACATAATGTGGCACAAGTAATTTCTGGAATCACTCCCCAGTCCTTTAGGAGGACATTAGTACATGTACAATGTACAATTCAACATTAGTACATTCCCCACAGGCTTCAAAACAAAATCTGTGTGAAAGATGGTGAATGCTGCAGTTTGGCCCAAGACCACTATTGAAATAATAAACTAAAGCAAAATTTATTGTGTATTGGAAACTACCTTTCATACCACTCCAGAGAGGATACAAGTCTGTAGTAACAGCAAAGGAGATAAATGTCTCCCTTACTGTATATCTCTCTTTTCACTCCAGCAATGTAGGTGGCTCTATTTAAACTCTGGAGGACACCATCACCTTGCCCCTCTTGTTGGTAAAGATTTTAGCCACTAAATATACTCTTAACAAGTCAGTATTTATTAGGCTCTCATCCAAAGATGGCCAGTGTAGCGATAGGATGAGGGGTAATGGTTTTAAACTGAAATAGGGTAGATTTAGATTAGATATTAGGAAGAAAGTCTTTACTGTCAGGGTGGTGAGACACTGGAACAGGTTGCCCAGAGAAGCTGTGGATGCCCCATCCCTGCAAGTGTTCAAAATCCTGTTGGATGGGGCTTTGAGCAACCTGGTCTGGTGGGAGGTGTCCCTGCCCATGGCAGGGGTTGGAACGCAGTGATCTTTAGGGTCCCTTCCAACTCTAACCATTCTATGATAAGATCTGCATGCAAGTTCTGTATAACTCTCTGTCTTAATTTGTACCCTTACTGCAGAGACAGAATTTGTGTTTCAATTGAAATTCTAATGGGTGATGTTCGTACCACAAGCCCGATCTCTAATGGAAAACTCCTGCCATGCATCACAGCAAACTGGCTGCTCCTCCAAACGGTTCCACAGTGTAGCTGCGGGATCAAGGGAATAACCAGAACTTCTCCCTCTGCCAAGCTGCCTGTGCTCCTGGTCCATGGGGAGGAAGCCTCCAGGTTGCACAGCCCCCATGCACACATACCAGGGCAAGCAGCCACGTGGTGCTGTTGGAGATGCTCCTCCTGCAAATCCCACACAGGTTGTGGAGCCAGAGGTGGCCACAGAGGTGCACAGAGGAACAGCATCCATCTTGGTGACGACATCAGATGTCCAAAACCTAACACTACTCCCTATGATCTCTGACGTTAAGTCTGGGCCTTAATCAAAAGGGAACATGCCTGGGCACTCTAACCTTACAGTTGTCTATAGTGTTAAATCACCACAGAGGTCCCTGGCTCAGTTTTGGCCCATGCTGACTGGCAGTCTCCCAAAAACTTCCCAGGCAGAGTCAGGGAGTTGGGACAAGCCAAGGACCACTCCTGATGAGCAGTTTCTCATTTTACTATTTCTTACGGCAGAGCACAGTGACAAATTCCAGCATCTTGGTAACGGGTCAAATTACCCTACTTTTTAAGAGTCAATGCTTGCATGTAGGGTAGCATCACTATCCCTCCGTAAAATGTTATGCAAGACTTTCTGCTTCCACTGGCTACACAGATTCCTCTATGAGACAAAGCCCACTGACAATAAAATTACTTTTCTTAGGTACTTCCATGTGCCTCCCGAAAGGCCAGGCAGCGCCCCGGTGACCAGCCAGAGGGCAAAGCCACTCGTCCAAGCACAGGTCTGCACTTAGAGGCTGAGGAGAGCCGCCCTTTGGCTCGTCATGTTTTTCAACACTGCTCTAGAGCTCCCTAAAAGAAAACGGCGGCCCTAAATTTTTTGTGATTGCCAAGTGGCAGGAGATGACTTGTTTTGAACCAGGAAAAAAACAAGAGAGAAAGAAAATGCCGAAGCTCCCGAGTGCAGCGCTTGTAAAAATGACTTTCAATTTGACAAGCATGAGTGGAAAGAGCTCTTCACCAGGCTCTGGACTGCAGCTCTGCTTAGCTCAGGAGCTGCAAAGCACAGGTCAGGCCAGCGAGGTACGCAACGGAGAGCAAAACAGAGAACACTGACAAGGCATTTGCCTTCACAGAAGAAAAGGAGAGGAATCATTCTGACATAAATCTAAAAAGCCTGATGAGCATTTTCTTCTAACTGGAATAAAAGAGGAGCGGATTCAATTATAAAAAAGCACACAGAGCCCTGGGAGGAATCTGGAAAACTCTTAGGAGGACCTGTACATGTAAACACAAAATGCCAAAGCAGCGACAATATTATTAAAGAAGTTCCCCGAGGATTTCGCAAGTACACAATTCAGGCTGCTCCCCAGGAATAAAGCTGTTGCCATTCTCCAGAGAAGCTCCAATGGGGCATAAATCAAAAGCCTGAAAGCCAAAGGAGATGATTCATCTCTCAGATGGGCACCCATCTCGCCGAGAATAATGCAGAGTAACCAGTTAACCTCCTGAAGAAGGTGATCAAAGGAAACGGGGACTTCTAAGCAACCTATCACCAGCTAAAGATACTGTCTCATGACAGTAAAATTTTCTACAGCTTGTCATGTTCTGTATATGCTTAATCAAATTATTACATTCATATATTTCTGAAAGCCATGACGCAGACCCACCACACTTCTCACGGCATTTGCCGCTGTGATTTCAAGACCTTGGTAAAGAAAAATCAGCTTTTCTAGAAAGGTCAGCCAGTTTGCACTGTTGAGGGGGTTGCATTACTGCTGGGGTGAAGTCAAAAACGCGGCCACATTTTGGGCAGAAGCAACTGCAGTTTTAGGACAGAAATGCAACACGGCGGCGTTCGGCTTCGCTGTCACACAACAGGCAGGCACTCTCTGTGCCACAAGAAGCCCAAAAGAACAAGATGTGGAAGAATTTAGGGAGTTATCTGTAATATCTTAAAAGAAGCTAACAGCATGCAGGTAAAAAGCCAAAACTAGAATTATATAATAAATATAGTTTACTTGCTCTCTGGGCATTTTCATCTTCACTTACTAATCTGTCTTCCAGTGGGACCACTGCTAATGTTTCAAATACGTCAGCAGCTTTCAAAGAACCACCGTGTCTTTTAAAGCGAGTAGCTTCAAAAAAAACAGCTTCTTCCCCCAAGGTCATTAATAATGCATTGCTATTGCAGTAGTTCATGCTTCATGCTGATGAGGTGGAGACATTTTGAACTAGCGTATTCTTATTTTATTTTAAATTAGAGGAACCATCTCAGGAAGTCTCACTGCAGACTGAGGATGGCTGTCCAGGCTCACAAAGCCAAGCTGAGGGACTTTCCTTCCTGCTGCAGCCGTAGCTCCTCTGAGCTCAGTCCTTTCTCTGTTGTTCACCTGACATACAGTACCCTGGTGGTTAAAGCATAGCAAGCAACAGACCTGGTTTTATTGCTTCATTTTTGTCTGGGATGGGATGTTCAAACTCAAGTTTCCCAGAACAAATTTAGACCAAGCAGCTAAGCCTTTCTACAACATTGCTTAGGCTTCTGGGGACATGTTGCAGGTGTCTTTGTGATCTTTACCTCTTCAAATGAAAGGAAAAATTGTCTGTCTTTCTAGCTCTAACTAGAAATCGCTGTGTTGCCAGCTCTGCAGTTCAGATTATGACTCAAACCTGACAATCATAAGACAGAGAAATCACCTTCAAGTCTAGGGGGAGCTAGGAGGGGAAAAAAATAGAAATCAAATGTCATCACTAGTTTTTGCAGCTTCCTACTTCACCTGCCTTTCCCACATAGATGTGGTAAATGTTAATTGCACGGAGGGAGAGTTTACTTTTATTCTCTTCAAAGGAAAATAATAATAATTTTCAATTGTTGATTAGTTTTGCTCTTTGTTTCTTGCCTCCAGCACGTAAACATCCCCTCCAGATATCCCCCTTTCCTCCTCCATATTCTCCCATGCCAGCAAGTGAGCCCCCTCTCAATGCCAATCCGACGGCGAGTCCCCCAGGTGAGGGCCGTGCTCTGCTCCTCTCCCACTCCTCCCTCCTGCCTCTGACCCTCACTGTCTGTGGGTACATCGTGAATTTACGTTGGAGATACATTAAGGAAAAAGAATCATATTTGATGCCCCGAGCCACAGAGAGTCCTGTGCTGTCCCAAACAGCAGCCACACCTGCAGCCACAGGACGAAAGTCATTCTGATGGCATTCATGTAAAAAAAAAACTCAATGTTAGGGCAACATCCTGCAATCACTTCCATTTTTTAGAAGTTCCTGCCGTGGAACTTGACCTTTTTTTTTTTTTTTTTTTCTGTAAAATCCTGAAAAAGCTGACATGAATGAAAAATTAATAAGCTGTTCTATCCTGGATGCTGCTTTTCAGTGCTTTATTGAGAACTGGGATGGGATTTACCAGATATGCATAAGGTGTGTGTAGTCCACCTCGTTTGCACTTAACCCCGCTCATGCCAGGTCACTTCTGCCCCTGGTACTACACTAAGATATACATCCTTTACCTCCCCTACTGTTCTCTAAACTCTCCCACGGTGATGGCTACCGAGTGATCAACAGGCAGGGGAACAACAAGGGTATCATCAGGGGATCAGTAAAAATAGAAAGACAAACATTACCTGGAAATTTATCTGCTTTTGTCACCTTGTATCATTGTTAGCTGAATTGGAAAGAAAATTGTGAAAAAAATTTTTGGCTTGGATTGAAAATGGATATCTGAAAAATAGCTTCTAAGTAAGAACAAATGAAGCTTAATAGAATGGTGAGTCAAGTGGTTGGAAGAAAAAGAGAAAAGATTTCTTTTTATAACAGTAATGGTAATTCCAGTGGCATAAGTATCTCTCAGTGCATGATTGAAGGTAATACTCAAACAGACAAATGTCTGCATCATTAGAGACATAATAATCAATCATAAATTTGGGGCATATTCAAAAAATTGAATTTCATCAGATCATCCATGCAAACGGCAAATTCTTCAAATCAGACTGCCTTCATCTTCCACCTACAGAAGGCACCAGCTCTTCACCTTCTCATTTTTCCTTCTTTTTAAGGAAAGTTTCCAGATACAGCAGGCCACTGGGCTAATGTTAGATATGCTGCGGTATAAGCAGGAAAGTGGTGGTGGCCATTATGGCACACAGCAGGGAGTAAGCTCTGGTAGCTTGATGGTAAGAGTCTGATGGTAAGAATCATTGTCCTCTCCTGCCCCTGCTCCAGCCAACTGTGCCTGGGGGTTGGGGTGAGAGGGTCCTTCAAACCCCACCTATATATCACCGAGCTCCCTGGGCTTGGGACATCCCGTCCAGCTGCAATTGCAGCTCCACCCCAGTCCTAATGGATTTTCTTTCAGCATGCTGAGAGACTTGGGGTTGTTCAGTCTGGAGAAGGGGGCCTACAAGAAAGCTGGAGATGGACTTTTTACAAGGGCATGTAATGACAGGATGAGGGGTAATGGCTTCAAAGTGGAAGAGGGTAGTTTTAGATCAGACATCATGAAGAATTTTTTCACTATGAGGGTGGTAAGGCACTGGAACAGGTTGCCCAAAGATGTTGTGGGTGCCCCATCCCTGGAGGTTTTCAAGACCAGGCTGGATGGGGCTTTGAGCAACCTGGTCTAGTGGGAGGTGTCCCTGCCCATGGCAGGGGGGTTGGAACTAGATGATCTTATAAGTTCCTTCCAACCTACATAATTCTATGCTTGTATGATTTATAGCAGATTATCAACAAAGGTGCACTGTACTTGCCTTCAATTACTATTGCTTTCATTGTAACTTTTTCTCAGTTTTGCAAGCAAGAACTTCATATTTTCCTCTGCTAGAGTAATTCTTCCCTTGAATTTAAAAGCATCCAGAGGACCAAGGTTATCTGGGCAGCGTGGTGAAATAGCAAGTTCCATGAACATGGTGTTGCTTTCAGTGACCTTACACTGGAGTGGATGAGACACTGAGATGATTTTACACTAACAGGTCACACAACGATCTAGAAGCAGAAAGAAAACTGTCCCTTAGTGGGATGGAGAAAGAGAAAAGACTAACAGTGAGAAAAGTCATGGGTCAACATAAAAATAGTTTAATAAGCCAAGAATGAAAGGAAACAAAAACAAAACAAGCGATGCAAAGGCAATCACTCGCCACTTGCATTGTGTAGACTGATGTCCATCCAGTTCCCAACCAACAGATGACTAAGGTATCTAACTTTCCTCCTCTCTTTTATTGCTGAGCATGACATTATACACCATGGAATAGCCGTAGTTGGTTAGTTCAGGTCACCTGCCTGTTTGTGTCCCCTCCCCAGGTTCTTGCACATCCCCAATCTATTCACTGGGGGGACAGAGAGAGAAGCAGAGAAGGCCTTGGTGCTGTGCAAATACTCTTCAGCAAAAGCTAAAATGCTATCAATCAGCATTGTTCTGGTCACAAACCTAAAACACAGGACCATACAGGCTGCTATCAACAAACTTAACTCCATCCCAGCCAAAGCCAGTACGGAAGACCTGATTTTCAGATGAGATGTGCAGCTCTGGCTGCAAATAGCTACATTAACCATACAGAATTCCTAGCCAGAAGTTGATCATATTTTTGTTATATTTATGAAAATTGCCTCTGGAAATTCAAAGGCAGATTTAATGTAGTTGGGTGATCTGGCCACTGAAAATCTTATGAACACAAAACTAAATTTGATGTCAGAATTGTTTATCTAGCACATGCTGCAGAGTTATAATATGAATATGGGTTTGTTTACTTTCTACAGAGAATGTAATGATACTTCTCTTAAATTGCACCTAGCAGCCTTGTCTTTAACTTACGTTTTTTGTGGAGGAGGAAAAGAGCTAGGGAAAATAAGATATTGCTGATAGAATTTCCTAACAACTTGGCAATCAATTGGAGAAATACAAATTACTTTAAATGCATATGAGTGAAATATTTTGACTTGAATCCACACGTTTCAATTTCTCGTTTGGAGTCTTATTATGTTTTAGGTTGGGAAGGGGGAGAATCAAGCTTAGTGAACTTCTAGACTCATCAGATCTTGGACTGTCAGCTGCACCTCAAAAGCTGTTGATGCACGACAAGTCCACTCTCGTTGTATGCTTTAGAATCAGATTTGTCCTAAGAAGGATATAAAAATGACCAACCCACTACGTTACAAAACTACTCAGTTACTCCCACTAGTGCCGGATGCTGCAGTTATTCTTTTGTTGTTGCAGTTACCTCCAAATTTTAACACTGAAATAAACAGATCTCTGGATTTTAATTGCAGGAAGGAAAACAACAGCTGGCCTTTCCGTGCAGCCCCACTCCCTCGCTCCTGCCACACACATACGGTTCCTGCCGCCGCTGCCACTCACACACCCACAAATGCAGGGATGGGGCTCCCATACAACGCTGTCTACAGCACATTCTGTCACTTAAAAGCACTTGATTTGCTTCCTCAGCCTAATACTTTTCTTTTTTTTTTTTATAATTTTAATAAACCCTGCATATGAAAATAGCTATAATCCTCCAGGCAAGGAAAGAACACTGGCTGAAGAAGATTTTTTAATGCCATGTTATCTGCACAGCGCTGACTCAAATGGTTAATGATGTATGGGAATGTTAAATAAAACGACTCATTTTCTTTTATCAGGACTGCCACTCCTTAGATGTATAATTTAAAAAATAACTTCAACGTTTTCCCAGATCTGCATAGGGCAAGATAGTTACTCTGAAAACTTTTCCATAAGATTGAAAAGACGTGGAAGAAAAAGATGGTTCTGTCAAATGTCTCTTTGAGTTGCACCAGTGAGTCAAACTCTTTGTCTGAGCCACGCTCCCTGCTTTGCTTTTACTTCAGGTTTTGCTTTTCTTCCTGCTGCTTTGTTAATGATTCCTACCAATCTACTGCAAATTTACACCCGTGCTCTGGCTGAGACAACGCATTAACCTGGTGTAAAAGTGTCCTAACTGTGTTCTGAGTCAGGCCTACAGTGGTTGCAGTGGTCATGCTTTATATAAACCAGGGAGGCAGAGCTGTAGCAGGGCAGAGGTTTTGCAGAAGAACTATAGGGGTCATAAACAACCGCCTGTAAAGTGCGGAACTGAAAAGTTTGGAAACATGTATCTTAAAATCATATAAGCTCACAAATAACTTAGACTACGAGGTTTTGTTCTCTTTGCCACGTAACACAAGAAATAAGGAGGTGCTGGATGAAACAGAGAGGCAGCAAATCAAAAGCTGGTCACAGGAACTGCTTTTTCAGGCACTGTGTGACATCCTCAGATTCCAAAGTGAAACTGCAGTGAACTTCTAAGACCAAGGTGGGTATTTACACAATCTTCAGTAATATCTAAAGTTAGTTAAAACTGTAGAGGAAACACTGCTTATCAAGGCTACAAGGACTGCACTATTTGTAGCAGGAAGTAGTATCTTTCATTATCTTCTGTGACAAACAAAAAAGCTTTCAAGCACACGCATTTTGCTTCATCAGATATAGAGGCAAAGTACTTCAGACCTGAAGAAGGGCTTTTGTTCCCAGAAGGTGGACTGTTTATTGTATCAGTTAAATCACAGAATCTTCTAGGTTGGAAGGGACCTTAAAGATCATCTTGTCCAACCATCAACCTAATTCTGACAAAACCAAACACCCACACAACAAACAAAAAGCAACACCATCACTAAACCATATCTCCCAGCAGCACATCAACCCGTCTTTTGAACACCTCCAGGGATGGTGCCTCCACCACTTCACTGGGCAGCCCATTCCAACGTCTGATAACCCTTTCAGTGAAAAATTTTTTCCTAATAACCAGCCTGAACCTCCCCTGGCGTAACTTGAGCTCATTTCGTCTAGTCCTGTCACCTGTGACTTGGGAGAAGAGACCGACCCCCACCTCTCTACACCCTCCTTTCAGGTAGTTGTAGAGAGCAATAAGGTCTCCCCTCAGCCTCCTCTTCGCCAGGCTGACCAACCCCAGCTCCCTCAGCCTCTCCTCATAAGACTTGTGCTCCAGACCCCTCACCATCTTTGTTGCTCTAATGCAAATGTAAGCTCCTATAGCTTTCTTGGGATTTATAATAGTGAATGACAATAAAAAACAAGGAAGAAATATAAAACATCATGGTTTAAGCATAATTTAACATGGAACAGCTATTGAAAAGAAAATGCTTTCATTTTGAGCTGAAATATTCAGAAGGGTTAGACAAACTGTGCACGCATCTTACCAGGTGTGACAGTTCCTTTCTTCTGGGATTTCAGTGTAGGGTCTTCCTGAAGACCTCAGCAATCTCCCTCCTCACTCCAGGCAAAAGTTATCAGCTTGTTTTCAAATACCTTCAATATCAGACCGGTAAATAGGACATGAACTTTCTTAACTGTGGGAGAAGTTGGTGAGAGGGCTGGAGCACCTCTCCTATGAGGACAGGCTGAGAGAGCTGAGGATATTTAGCCTGGAGAAGAGAAGGTTCTAGAGAGACCTTACAGCAGCCTTCCAGTGCCTGGAGAGGGCTTACAGGAGAGATGGGGAGGGCTCATTATCAGGGAGTGAAGCACCTGTTGCTTCACTACGAGGGATAATGGTTTTAAAGTGAAACAGGGGAAATTCAGATGAGATACTAGGAAGAAATTCTTTACTGCCAGGATGGTGAGGCACTGGAACAGGTTGCCCAGAGAGACTCGATGCCCCATCCCTGGAAGTGTTCCAGACCAGGCTGGATGGGACTTTGAGCAACCTGGTCTGGTGGGAGGTGTCCCTGCTCATGGCAGGGGGGTTGGAACTCAATGATCTTTAGGATCCCTTCTGACTCAAACCATTCTGTGAATCTATTATTCTAAGTTAAATCTTGCACTTTGTCATACCCACATTATGGCTTATTAAAAGTTTGACAAGAGGAATTAAAGACACTTTTCAGTGCCTTTCCTCCAATTCTGCCCATCAAAAGAACTTTGTGCTATGAGGGTAAAACAGTTTATCTTGCATAGGTTGCTCAATAGACTTCATTGACCCTATAACTACTAACCAGGTCTGGATTCCAACCAGAGACCAAACACAGAAACACTTTGGATAATCCACCTTCTAGGTTATCTTCTGCTGCTGTAACAAATATTTCCTAAGAGGCAAAGTGGTAGGAAGCAACTGAGGCTGAAATGAAGCCGTAAAGCAATGCAATTACTACTTGCTAACCCTAAAAAGTTTTTTGTTGTTTTTTTTCTTTAACTTTTTAAACATAGGTTTGTCAGTCTGGACATCTCATCTTTCCTTCTAATCAAATTCAGAGGCTTACCGCTGGGAAGCAAATTAAGCCAGTGGTGTGGCACAACATGGGCTACATAGCACAAAAAATCCAAAAGGGTAGAAAACCATTTCCAATTTCCTTTTAACTCTCAGTTTTGGAAAATCCAAAATGAGTGACAGCTATGGCAAGCGAACACCAGGCAACTAATTTTATCAAGGACTTTTGATCTGGACTGGGCCTTTGAATAGGTGGGAAATATATCCAGGGTAACCTTTCAAAGCACATTATTTACACCAGGACCAGACCTTCTGAGCTCTGCCCACTGTGAGAGCAGGCCTGGACTCAGAAATGGTGCCACTGTGAGCCTGGGCATGGGCTGCCTCCAAATCTGTCCTTGCTGAAGGAAGGAGACATACAAGTGCAGCCAGTTTATAAAGAGCCAGCCTTGCATGGGATGGTGGGACTATTTGTGTAGTTATTCACTTTTTCTTGTATTTCATCCTTCATCATTATCTTCCTGTGTATGGATATTCTAACTCATAACGATGAGGTCTGGTCATAGCATCTTGCTCATGCTCTAGAAAAGGCAAGAAGGTGGCACGTGAGAGACCACATTCCCACCGTTCAAAGCCTCAACAGGTATGATGTCAGTCCAGAGCGTTGGCAGTCAGGCTGCTGCAGATCCCACCACCTCCGACAGAGTCAGAGACTTAACTGAATAGCTGAGAGTAGCAGGAACTTTGTAACCTGACATAAGCAACAAATGAGACCTCCTAGGACTTAGGAAAGTGTGCATCTTTTCTCAAAGCAGAACAGATTCTTAAAGGGCGATAGTCTGGCTCCGATACCAGGCAAAACTGCAGTCAATCCACGACCCTGATGGACCTTGAATGGTTCATCCTCACTTCAGTCAAAGGTCAGTTGGAGGTAAGCTAGAAGCCCAATTCCAGTCTGGCCTCAGACCATCACTGGTTGCCAACTAGGAAGAATACACAGAGCCAGAAAAGTATTTTCATACGACCTGAAAGCCACTGACTTGAACACAGAAGGAGACATGCAGAAATTAGTCTCCCCTGAATGTAGAATTTCTTCATGGGAAAAGAAAAAAAAAGAGTTTGTGGAGGACAATTTCTACTATATAATCTTTTCTAGCTGTTGTAGGTGAGAGCTTAAGTTGTGAACATTAACAGGCTGTAGATAACCGGTGGCAAGAAGCAGGGGTTAGTATCTGAAATTAAACTTTCAAACTCTCAGGCAGAAGGCTGCTACTTGCTACCTGCAACCAATACACACACATAAATTTTGATAAAACTTGGCCTGAACTGAAGTGGCAGGACGTGAATCCTCCAGTGAACAAAGAGGTGTGAGACTGTCACCAATTAGGAGGCTGCTCATGCAGTGTGCTTCTGCACATAGACTGGGTGGTGCCTGGGGTCCTGGAAAGCAGATGTGGTGCAGAAAAACAGGGTTCCCAAAAAGAAGCAGTCAACTTAAAAAGAAGAAGGGAGCCCAGAAAGAAGAAAGTTAAGATCTCAGCTAGAGGAAATATCTGGAAAGTAGGTTTCCTCCAGCTATTGATTAGCAGCTCCCTAAGGAGACCATCAGGCACTTTAAGGACAATTTATTTATCTAATCAAATAGAAAATAATTTTTCTTCCTGTACCAAACAATTTTCTCTAGTGCTCCAGCTAATATGCTAGGAAATTAAGGAGAGGAGAGGCAACAAAAAAGATAATTTTAGAATGGCAAAGTCATCTCTTTTAAATCATCTTCACCACTGAATGATCTGTCCTAGTAGATTAAAGTTATAAAGTTTGTATTGCTGCCATCACTGAATTCATCACATTTGCTTTTATACACAAGGCACTGAAGCGTACCATCTTTTAAAAAAGCAACTGAAAGTAGGCTGTGCCTTTTTGAGCCACAAAATAAAGCTCTCAGCCCAGAAAGGTGAAGTTAAGGGCGTCGTTTATCCTGCTCCAGGCTGCCCAAACGTGCAAGGAGGCACAAACCTGTTCTCTGGCCAGCCCCAGCTGGGGGCCACATCTCATAGGATGGTCCTCATTTTACATCCATAGGTCCCAGTGCTGCCCAACCCTTGCTCCAGGGTGTTTTAACAGCCCCCTGCACGTGAAGGGATGCAGCAGTATGCGGGGGACAGTGGTTTGCTTCAGCTCACAACGAGAATACGAAGCAGACGCTGGACCAGGTGATGCTCACAAGTGAGAAGGGGGGGACCCTGCTTCATCTGTGCTTGAGAAATCACTCAGCTTACAAGCTTTTATGTTGCGTTTCAAAGCCTGTCCAGCTGGGATCCAGATTCATTTGCAACACGTACAGGTATACGTGAGTAAATACATCTGTGCCGTCTATGAGGTATTAAAATGCTTACATTTCCATACAGGAATTTGGGTGCCTAAGTTTAGGGCAACAATCTTGGAAAAAATCCCACTTCCACACCCAGCTGATTTTTAAGGCAATATTGTCTCCAAGTTCCTAAAGCTGTGCCATCACACAGACCCCATTGGCCTTCGTTACTGCTGAGACACCTTCCCAACAACGATGGAGGGCTGGCACCTGGAGACCAGATATTCCTGCACTGCAGCCACTTGCTTGATTTACTGAGCACACTCAGAGCCTGCCATTCAGCTTTACTCAGACACTTAGCCAGTAAGGACAGTGTTTGCAAGGCATATCATGGCCTGGTGGTTAGAGACCCTGCAGAAAACAGAGAGATTAAGCTCCTGCAGCCTCCAAGGAGAGCTGCTGAGCTGCAGTGTGGGCAGGGACACTGTCTCCCCTTCTCAAACCTGGGGCACCAAGACTGTGGTGTGCACAGATCCAGAGGGAGCATATCTCATCCAGGTATGAAATGTTGAGCATTACCTGGCACAGCTCTTTGTGCTAACCTGGTGAATACATGCAAGCGGAGGTACTGTCACTTCTCATCCAACCAGTACATAAACAAAATATTTAAATTTTGGAGTTTTCTCCGCAGATCTCTTGTTACCATCCCCTGGGTATGCTGACAAAAGACACTGAAGGTTAAAAACAAAAAAATTCTGCAAAGATGTAAACCAGTATGAGCCTTGTATAGTATAGAACTGAATATTTTCTTATTAGATATTACATTATGTATAAATATTCATTTAAGAAGGTAAGCTGTCTGTCCTTTAATCTTATTTCCAACTGTCCCATCACTGTAAATGTATCTGTACTCAATAGGCAAACTAATAGTAGAAGTTAGTACCTTTGTATTTGAAAAAAAAAATAATATTGTTAATACTTGCATTTAGCAGAAAGCAGAGTCCCCACATCTTTTGTACTTGCACATTGGCAGGTTTGGGCTTGAGTCGCTAGGAGTCAATTCCATAACATCATGTTACAAGTCACCACTGGAGATCAGCTTCTCACAATAAGTATATGCATTCAATATATGGCAGCAGACTTTGACTATGTTCAGTGCTTCATTTCCACAGATTAAAGAAATCATAGTACTGACATACCGAGGGCCATTCTACCAGAGATTTCAAATGCGACTAGGCACCTTCGGAAAGTTTCTGGAAGACAAACTTGCTTCTAGCAATCCAGCAGAATTAGAACAAACCTCTAAAATGCCCTACCATCGCACAGCAAAACCAGCACTATACAGCACAGTGGGAAAATGATCTCAAAGCCCTCTTTGCTCTCCACTTCATGACTAAATAATCTTTGCAGGATGACATAGGGTGTTACCATGGAACTTATTCTCCTCAAATTTGCACTTTTCTATCCCATTTGACCTAAGAAACCCTAACCCTTTGCAAATACTATTTTTAAGAGAAGGGCATTACTTGAATTATCAAAGTAGTTGTTTAATACAGAAAATACTTCTACCTAATATGCCATTTACAGTTCGGACACTGTGTTACCTAAGTTGGATGTTTGGAAAGGTTATAGAATACATTTTATCTTCTGATGAAGCAGAAGCTCTTTGCAGGCTGTCAAGAAGTTTGTACCTTTGTTTCACCAAGTTGGAAAGACAAAAGCATTGTTTAATATCCATCCTTGAGACATCCAGTAAGTACTTTAAGTCATGTGCTCTTCTTGCTGTCTGTCTCAAAATGCTTATAAATAAAACATCAATTATCAATTATAAAGATCAATTACCGAATAATTACAAAACCCCTTTAAATATAAAATAGTTGAGAGAAAGAATATTGTATGCTCCTTTTTGCTGCATAATTCAAGTTTGGATTTTCAAAGATTCTAACTCTGAACAGCCAAAATGTCTTTCAAACATCTGGGAAGACTGTGTACTTGTCTTCGTTGTGATGAAAAAGTAATAGTAAAATTTTAAGATCTGACTTCCTTCCTTCTGGATGAATTTGTACATTTTGTATTTATACAGAGAGAAATATATTTAATTACCCCGTAAATATGATGAAATACATTTTTGTGTGTGTATACACATATATATATAAAAGAACATATGCATGCAAGTGTATAAAATAAAATGCATATTCACAATGAAAACATCCAGACTCTATTCCTTTAAAAAGCCAAAAATTAAACCTTTTGTTGAAAAAACTCTGGTGATCTTTATGCCTAATACCGATCCATTCTCATTTTGTATAATCAAGCAGAATCCCTAAGAGCTTTTAAAAAGTCTGTTTATGCTTGTCCTCTAAATTATGTTTCTGGCGAATAATCTTCTGTTGAGGAGGGAAATGTTGTTTGGGGGAAAAAAAAGATCTAAAAGATTCTCTTTGGGCTAGAGACATAATGTAATTTAAGTGTAGCTTGAGGTAGTTCCAGATTTGGTGACGATGAGGTACCCAAGCAGCTAACTCCACGCCAGGAGCTTCTGTTCACTGAAGGAGACTAATTATATGAAGTTAAAGGAGAAAGCAAAAGGTCAAGGCCAAAGGCAAGAAATGTAGATTTTTAATTTTACTAAAAACCTTTCTGTTTGAAAAAATGAGGTCAAAGGGTAAAGGAGGGCATGCTGAACTTCTTTGTTAATACGTGACTTATGGGACCTTTTCAAAACTGCAGCAGGTGAGCCACAGACAGGACTTCTCCGACGGCCTGGGGAGCAACCAAGCTCAGGCTGCAATGGAGGTTCATCTCTGCTCTGTAGCCACCAGACTGTGTTTTGCAGTGCTCCTCCAAGGCTGTGGAAAAACTCATACGAATTTAGGATTTCTTCCGCTCAATATTAGGCCCCTAAACTGTGACACACATGCAGTTCAGATACTGAAACCCCGAGCAGCTGTTGTAGCCACATCCGTTCAAGCACTGGCCAGGCAGCAGCTAAACCGGAGAGGCTACACCAACCACATGTCATTCGCAACCACTTATTTCAGAGCATGACCTCGAAAAAGTGTGGTTTCTCTTTTATGTAGCGAACAAAAGTCAGAGCCGTTGTTAAAAATTTCTCATCTCCTAAGCATTACACGCAGATTTTGAGCCTCCAGCTGGGGAGCAAGGGGTCTGCCACACGAGGTCTCGGGGGGCAGCGTTTGTGAGCTGCTCGTGCACCACAGGGATGGCTCGCTGCCGTGCCGTCCTCTGCACGGGCTGGCTGACACCAGACCAATTTCAGGCGAACTGAACCTATCTGTACATGGTGCTGCCATTTATTTCCCTATTTTCCAGACCTTCCTCCCAACGCAAATCAGATGACCATTAGTAACAGGGTCATGGAATCATAGAATGGTTAGAGTTGGAAGGGACCTTGAAGATCACTGACTTCCAAACCCCCTGCCATGGGCAGGGACACCTCCCACCAGACCAGGTTGCTCAAAGCCCCATCCAACCCGGTCTTGAACACCTCCAGGGATGGGGCAGCCACAACTTCTCTGGGCAACCTGTTCCAGTGTCTCACCACCCTCACATTCCAGCTTCTTCTGGTAGCAGCGAAAGTGCAGTACTGGATACAAACAAGTATTTGGTGCTAACACTGGGGAATAATTCACAGGAAGAAATTTTTTTCCTGGATTGGAATTTTTAATTATTTTTTTATGATTGCTGCCTTGTATTTTGCAAGCCTTACAAATGTGACTGGGATATAAAAGATTAAGCCCATAAACATGTTTATACTCCTTAAACAGCTATCTGTCCACTATAAATCTTATTGAACACTACCTCCAGTCACAACTGAGAATGGATTTAGACATATAACAGGATAAAATCATTTTGTAAATTTTCTATTCAACTAAACTATCCTGGGGGAGCGAGCAGCCTCCCCAAAAGAAACAATCCATCATCTGCTTCAGGTGATAATATTAATTGTATTTCCACCCTTTACACCCCTGATCCCATTATTGCTCACTGCAATCTTACCACTGCTGCAATAAACAAAAGGCTCAAGAAAGAGGCATATCTTTGGTGCCCCATAAATAACAGAAACGTCCTCATTTATAGGTATTTTTGTGCACATCTGTGCGTTTAGACCAAAAGTATACCCTCATCTTTGAAAAAATCATCTTAAACTTAGAGGGGCATAATTCTGTTCATAAAAGTATAGTGCACTATATAGTTACCAGGGCACTAAAAATGCAAGCAGTTGTTGCTGATCTGAGATAGGATCAAAGAGGAGATACTCTGTGTGGACTTTGTGAAGCACCTGGAAAGTCTGAAAAATCTTCCAAAGTTTGAAAACAAATAAGTAGATCTGAATAAAAGAATTATTTCTGCATATTGGCTGATGAAATATCTTTTTCAGCATCCCAACTTTAACATGTCATCATCCACTAGCAGAGAATACCAGGAGTAATATTCATAAGAAACCAGGAGAAATAATTTCACTGCTCTGTGACCCAAGCCCACATCCATCACGGAGGTCTTCTACTGATTTAAATAGGCACTGAATAGTTTTAAAGATCTGATGAATCCAATTAAACAGTAGCAAAGATGGCCTCAGAGGAAAGAAAAATCTCTGCATAATTATTCACACCGACATAGGTGTATACCCTGCCTTCTGTGTGACAGTGACGAAAATGCTCTCTTGTCAAGAGTGGTAATTTTGGCACATACAAACTGCTGAAGGACTCGTGACCTCTCAAATCTCCAGTCTGATGCATGTTCTGAACACTGCCTCCAGTCTTGTCAGTCTCTTGAATGCTGAGTTTATACATGATTGACTCCTAAATGGTGTAAGATCGTCCTTAGTGTTACTTCTATAAGAAGCCTTCCTAATTTTGAAGCCTTTTTTTTTTGTTATACCTCACAAAAAAACCCCAAGTTCTCAGCAGGGAGCCTCCCTGCAGAGACACGTCGGATGTGGCTGCAAAAGCAAAAACCACAATGAAAGCAAAGGGATAAAATACCAAACTTACAGAAAAAAAAAACCACAACCCTACAGTAATTTTTCTCCCTTTGAAAAGTGTTTTGTTTGTGTTCATCTCTGAGAGTCATGGACATTTCTTTAGCTTATGGGGGTGGGGGGGAACACTGCACGATCTACCACCCCTTGTTAAAGCCAGTGCTGTTAAAAGCTCTTTGGGGGTTTGAATAGTGACAGAGTCTTCATGGTGTTTGCAGCATTTTACATAAAACACCGTCCTCCACGTTCCAGCTCCTCAAAAACGAACTAAGATGCCTTCACATCTTCTGCTCTTTCACTAAAATGAGCTCCTCAGTCGTTAGTTAACTCAGGCAGAAGACATACAGGCTACTGATAGACTGACCCTCCTGTGGCACGGAGTTACCCACCACTAAAAGAATAAGCCGTAAGAGAAGATTTGGCTGGCTCGGAGGTAATTTGACAGTGACACGTATTGCCAGGTAAAATATGTAACCACCACCACAAAACAGAAACTGAAAATAATGGGGGATCTTGAAGGTCAACCATCACTCAGGACTACATTAAGCAACAATGACTCAAAGCCAAAACAGCACTGTACATTCAAACCATTAAAGTACAAAGGACAAAAAGAAAAGACCCACACACACACCAAAAAACGGAGCTAGCAATCAGTGATCATACTTAATTAGGGAGTAAAATGCATGACAGGAGCAAGGTGACTTTCACGGAAGAAAACATGTTGATGGGAAGC
Source organism: Tringa tobata (assembly GCA_033628505.1). Taxonomy (NCBI): domain Eukaryota; kingdom Metazoa; phylum Chordata; class Aves; order Charadriiformes; family Scolopacidae; genus Tringa; species Tringa tobata. The sequence goes on along the minus strand of JAHREE010000245.1, from coordinate 4,457,436 downwards.
ACAAAACCACTGGCACAGATGAGTTCCAGAGTGACACCACAAGGATATGAGGATTATAAAAACCTCCTTGCACTTCCAATGAACTCTGCTCTACGGCTAGGCAGATGCATTAGTCCTTAAGAGAGAAACCATTAAAAAAGTAGGGCAGCAGTTTCATCTGAGAGAAACCAGTTTAAAAAAACCTTTTTGGGGATGTTTTCATTGAAACAGTCTGCTCCTTTTGATAGTTCAAGGCACATTTCTTTAAAAAGTTTATCTTACTAATTCTGAATGCACTAGCAACAAATTTTCCCTATGTTACAAGTCAAGAAAAAAAGGTTTTCTTTCAGATCTGTAAGGTCAATCTGTGCTTCCAGCAAAAACGTACCTTCTCTATGTCTTTTGAAGCAGAAATGTTCCCTTTCTGATGCTCCTGGGCTCCAAAGGATGAAGCCCCCTGACAGGTACATACTCCAAGGAGAGAGACTACATCACAGAGCCACCATCAGAAATCATTTACCAGCTGAAATCATAAGCTAAACATTAGTAATGGAAAGTGGCAATTTGGCCAGTTTTCTGTATTGTCCCAGTTGTGCTCTCAGGTTCTGGGGGACAGGTAAAAATTGCCTTCCTTCAGATCTGAGATAAGCCTAATATTCGTAATATATTACAAATATAGCCTAATACATAGTTAATATAAGTTCCTAACGCTCTGTGCAAAATTGTTATATAAACCCACTGATGGAGATGTCACCTTCTTCTGACAGGCTGAGAGAGTTGGGGTTGTTCAGCCTGGAGAAGAGAAGGCTCCGGAGAGACCTTACAGCAGCCTACCAGTACCTGAAGGGAGCTACAGGAGAGATGGGGAGGGCTCTTTATCAGGGAGTGAAGCACCTGTTGCATCACTACGAGGGGTAATGGTTTTAAAGTGAAAGAGGGGAAATTCAGATGAGATACTAGGAAGAAATGTTTTACTGTGAGGGTGGTGAGACACTGGAACAGGTTACCCAGAGAAGCTGTGGATGCCCCATCCCTGGAGGTGTTCACGGCCAGGCTGGATGGGGCTTTGAGCAACCTGGTCTGGTGGGAGGTGTGCCTGCCCATGGCAGGGGGATTGGAACTCGATGATATTTAAGGTCCCTTCCAACCCAAACCATTCTATGATTCTATGACTCTTGCATCCCAGCATAAGCGCGTCCCCTTATTCCAGAAATCCAGGTAGGTAAAGCCTTGACAAGGAGAAAAAAAAAACATCAAGGGGATGCACGAGCATCTTCTTGTACACATCTACCCCTCCACCCCACCTGCAGGGAGCTGGATCCAAGGGAATGGCTGTGCCACCAGCACAGGGATTATTTTGCAGAGGAAAGGCTACCTGGGGAGGCTGGGGGGGAGATGGGACACCCTCGTCACTGCTACTGCTGGAGCTGTTGGGCTGCTCCACGCTGCTGCTGGAGCAGGGTGTAACAGGCAGAATCCCACTGCGCAGCCTGCTGGCACGCAGGTGCTCAGAAAAAGATCATTTTTCCCCTTCCCCATTTCCCTGGTCTGCTTCTGATTTAATATGGACAAAATTGGATAAAATATAGAGTTGCCCTGGGAGCTGGAGTCAGCGCCAGGTGCCTGCACCTCTTGCATCTGGGTAGCAAAGGCTTTTTTGCACCGATGCAGAAAATTCAACATGCTGTATTAGCCTCCAGATTTGAGTAGTGACTAGAAAATACAAAAAATCTAAATTCTGGTTGGGATAATTCATCGCTGCACCACCAGAAGCAGTTTCCTTCGTATTTATTTGGGAGAATTATTCTATTCTCGGCAAGCTTATCCAACCAGCAGGGCTAGAACTACGGTTAACTCCTGGCAACGTATGATTGCTTTAGTAAAGGAATGACAACATACTCACCCTCAGTGTCAAGCCATTAGAACCTGGTTAAGAGCACGAGATTTCTGTTTTTCAAGCCTCCCCTAAGCCACAGTCACAACACCCTTTTCTGAGGACAGCTGTAAAGGGATATTACACTGAGATTTCGTATCAACAGCAGAGAAAACGCTCTGGTAGATGTCAATCTTCAGTGACAAGCAGTTGAAAAGAGAATCAAAAATGACGATATAACCAATTAATACCAAGGACTGCACACACAAAACGTTGCTTGCAGACAAAAGCAGATTGCAGCAGAGGCAAACACAAAGGGGTATCAATCACACACCCCCTGCGCTTCTTCCACTTCGCATCCCAAGGGGAGGTAAAGCCATCCCCAAACCACTACGAGGAGCTTGACTTCCAAAGGGGCCCAATACCAGGTCTGTAACATCCACAGAACCCAGCATCTGGTTCAGTGACTCTCCCTCATCCACGCTGCCTACTGCAGATCCTACTTTTTCCCCACACATCACATAGGGGCCTTCAGTTCCCAGCTGGGCAGGACAGGGGAGGCCCCAGGTCGATTTAAATCTGCTCAGCTCGTGGCACAGGTATTTCTCAAGGGTAAGTGGATTGAAGTGTTGTTCATTTTGTAAGCCAAAACTTTAAATAAGTATTGCTATTGCTTTTACTACCTTTGATCATTTGTCTTGGAAATAAGATCACCTTTGATTTCTGAGCTGAAAGCTTACAAATGTTTCTAAATAAAATAATCCATTTGATGTAAAAGTTTCAATAGAAACAGAGCTTAAAGTACTCCTTTAAAATTTTTAAAGACTGCTTTAAAATGTTTTATAAAGTCAAAGCAATTGAAGTATATTTAAGTTCCACTTAATAAGTAAAAAACTACATCAACAGCATTTTTTTTTCTCTTGGATTGAATGAGTTCTCTAATGTCTACACTGGGAAATGCTGGTTATAAACATCATTTTCAAACATAATTACAGGTTTTAGACACAACCAGCTCCTAATTCTATCACCAAACTATTCTCATTAATAGCATCTTTAAAAACTAAGTTCGGGTATAAAATTAAGTAGAAAGTTTTAATAGCTTGTAGGTGTGTATACTCGATATTCTTAGCTGCAGAGAGGAACAGCATCAGTTATAATATTAAAGAAAAACAGGCATAAATCTAGCTGTAAGCAGAGCCATATAAAAGAGTTAATTTAAGTCAATCATTCCTATGAGCCTTGCTTTTATTCAAAAATTGTATTTTCTATACTGACTATTTTGCTTTCAAAATAATAGGGTTTAGCTGTTAGTCATTCTAACCATTCAAACAGAAGTGTTAAAGTTTGAATACTTGTTGTAAACCTTTCAGGGTGATAAATGAAAGATAATAACCCCTTGATCAATGTAACTTTTTATTTATTCATCTGGGAACATGGCAAGGATATCATAGGCAACAACGCCGCCTAGGAAAACATGGATTTCACATAAATTGTTTTGGCAGAAACACGCATTTAAATAATCATCCAAATCACCACCTCACTATTTCTATCTTAAAAAACAAAACAAAACAAACAAAAAAAAAGAAACAAAACAAAACAAAAAACAACAGAGAAAAAAGAAACATAAGATCTGAACAAACAAACAGCCTAGATTTTTTTATTTAATGCCTATGCCAGCCACATCTGTCCCTGATTTTAGAAGTTGTAATACTCAGCGCTGACAATGGGACCTTTCATTTGCAAACACGTTATAAACATGAACTGACTGTAATTATACCACAATACCTCACCACAGCTAATCAACACGACTGCCTGGTCCTCTCCCTGCCTGGGGAAGTGCTGCGTCAAGTTTGTGCCGCCAGCTCCCTGCATGACAGTGTCTACATCCTGCAAAGGGCTACACGGAGAAGTGAGTTTAGCATGAAGTGACCGACCAAACTACGGCATAAAATCAAGCAGGTTTTTCCACTCAGGGCTAATATTTTGTTGGATAATCCAAGAGGGACTGACCAGGGCAGGACTCAATTTAATGTAAACCATTTGGAGTGAAAGGTGTTATTTTGCCTAGTGAAATCTCTCCCTCGCAGTCCAGCTCACAGACGGAGGCAGTGGCAATCTCATGGTCAGGGGAGATCTGGGACATCCTATCAAAAGGGTCCTCACGGTTCTCCTCACAGTCGACCACATTTGGGATCATGTTAACATAAGCAGTCACTATCTCCTTATGGAAAAGGGTGTCCTGGTTGTAAGAGATAAGCTCGTTGCTTATATTAACAGTCTCCACTGGAGTACTAGAGCAAAACTGACCACATCCCAGGAGGTTGGAGAAGACCTTTCTGAAGTCAGCGTTGAAGGCATAGATGATGGGGTTGAGAGAGGAGTTGGCCCAACCAAACCAGACGAAGATATTGAAGGTGGTCTCACTGACGCAGGGAAGGCCAGCGTGGGGGTCACTGGGTGGGCTCTCGCAGAAAGGAACCATGCAGTTCAAGATGAAGAACGGCAACCAGCAGCAGACAAAGACGCCCATGATGACGGAGAGAGTCTTCAACACCTTGGTCTCTTTCCTGATGGAGGACTTGAGGCTCGTGTGATGGTGGCAGTCAACGTGGCTGCTCCGGCAGCTCTGGGCATGCTCGGCTGCCCTCTCCAGGGAAGAGATCCGACGAATCTGCACCTGGGCAATGCGGTAGATTCGAGTGTAGGTAACTATCATGATAGCCACGGGAATATAAAAACTGATCAAGGAGGAGGAAATAGCGTAAGTCCTGTTGAGGCTGGAGTCGCAGCTCTCTGATGGTCCAGTGAGGGTATCATTGCTGCCAGAGGTCCCATCAGAGGGTCTCATTGCTGCTAATGCCACCCACGTGGTGCTCATGTCTTCCGCCCAGGTGGTGACAGCACCCGCTGCTGCCCAGCCAGTGCCAAATCCATCCCCAATATCACCGGCAGCAACAACATCCCCACCTTTGTGCCAGTTGAGCTGCACGGGGATGAAGGAGATGAGCACGGACAAAGCCCAGGCCACGCTGATCATCACCAGAGCCAACCGTTGGGTCATCTTCCTCTCGTAGCGGAAGGGGCTGGAGATGGCCCAGTACCTGTCCACACTGATCACGCACAGGTTCAGGATGGAGGCCGTGGAGCACATGATATCAAAGGCCACCCAGACGTTGCAGAAAGCCCCGAAGGGCCAATACCCGGCCACCTCCGCCACCGCCTTCCAGGGCATGACGAGCAGAGCCACCAGCAGGTCCGAGACGGCCAGGGAGACGATGAAGATGTTGGTGACCTTGCTCCTCAGGTGCCGGTAGCGGACGATGGCCGCGCACACCAGGACGTTGCCGAAGAGCGTCCAGAGGATGAGCAGAGCCAGCAGGCTGCCCGCCGCCACCTGCGCCGCCCCGGGGGCGCCCGACGGACCCCGCGCCCCGACGGGGGGTCCCGCCGCCGCCGCCGGCAGCGGGCTCCGGCCGCCCCGC
>JAHREE010000245.1:4423484-4447184 GCA_033628505.1 Tringa tobata | reverse complement strand
TTTTTTTTTTTTCACTTTCTCTAGGCAGTTTGCATATAAATATCATTTTAAGAGTACTCCATTAAAATCACAGCTGTCACTTGCTGAGAGATTTGGGGTGGGTTTTTTTCATCCTGAAATCATCTCTGTAATGGCTTTTGTGCTTTTCCTTCAGAGCTTTGTCTCGTTTTACTTTTTTTTATTCACCTGTTAAAATTGCGCTTCTCTCTCACAGCTGGCAGGTTGGAAGTAATGGAATTTAACTGCTATTGCAATGGTTCTGAGCAGAAAAAAATATCTTTGCAGTTCCTGATTTTAGAAATGTATGTTTTACTAGCTCTTTCCCTTCATTGCCACACACTTTTCTTCCATTTCAAAATACACTGTTCTGCCGAGTGATATTTATTTAAAAATAGGCAACACTCAGAAACTAACACATTCTCCCATCTAAGAGATACTCAACGTAAAGAGATAAAAAATAATTACCACCAAGAAGAAGTTAAAATACATAGACACAGATGTAATGCTGAGGTCTATGCTATAAAAGCATCCCATCAAAAACCTCCCATTACATTCAGGCTCTAAAACGGGCAAGAAGAGGTAGAAGACACTGGACATCAGGCCAATTTGGCAAAGTAGTTGGACATGTTCTTAACTGCAGAAGCATGCTCAAGTGGAGCTGTATTTAGGAGCATGGTTGAACATATGCTTAAGGTCCATCAGTTTTACTCGCTGAAGCAGAAATGCTTTGCTGCACAGGGGTGGAAGAAGGTGGGGGTGTATATATAGCCACGCGAAAATATTGAGGAAGGAAGGCAGAGAACTGGTATCATCAATTTATTATTTATTCAGTGCATAAGAAATCCTTGCAGACGAGGACAGGCTCTGCTGTTCATGTTTCAAACAAAAATAAGTCTGAGCAAGCAGAAAATGATCAGTAAAGCGTTACAGGAATCATGTCTGGGAAACCTCCTTAGCTGAGCAGAGGGCACCAAGAGGGTTAGAAACAGGTGGTGATGTCTTACAGGGGGAAAAGTTTTCTGATAATAGGTGACTTTTAAACTTTCAGGTAACATTGCAAAACCTGCAGTGGCTAGAAACTGAATCGATGAGAAATCAGGGTAGAGGTAAGGTGCACATTTCTAACCGTGAGGATGATTTATGGCTGATGCAATTGATTTTGGATTGTAATAGGTTTGCCATCGCTTGCAGTCCGAAAGCCAAGGCTGAATGTGTTTCTTGGAGAGTCTGCCTCAGCTCATCCCCCAGCTGTGTCTCCATTCAGGCAGCACCAAACAGCATTCTGTGAGTCTGCGCTGTGGGAAAAGTCATTTCAGACGGTTACAGTTATCCCCACTGGCCTTAAAACCTATTTAAGTTTTTGTTGACTTGGGACTATGATGGATAGTATTAATTAACCATATATAACAGAATGAACAGTTCTCCCAATATGTCCGTTGCTTTTTTTTTCTCTGTAATGAGTTTGATATGGTTCCTACATCAGCCGTTTATCGCTCTCTGGGTGAAATCATGAAGCAATTGATGCTACTGGAAGAGATTTCTACACATTTTCCTTTATTTTTTGGTTATTCACACTGAGCCTGACTTCATTTAAACCAATGGTAAAAGATGAAAGGTGAATGCTAGCCAAGACCAAAAGCAAAGGGACAAGGATTTTTGTAAATATGATTTCCTAGTGGGCTGTCTTAGTTCTTTTTGTGGCTTTTATCTTATAAAATATTATCTTGTATTTCTGTATGTCATGATTTGGACACTGCATCTTCATAATTATATACTAAAAATTAACATAATCATTTTTAATATAGCAAGATCTCACATCATAAAAATATACTAAAGATCATTGCCATTTGAAGAAAAGTAAAAAAAAAAAAAGAAAAAAATTATTTATACGATGGTACAATTTGGGTACATTATTTGCATTCTCTGGCTGTGCATGGCTACATCCCAGGTGAACACCTGTCCTGAGAAAATTATCAAGATGAAAAAAGCAACTTTAATTTGCTAGTACTGAACATTTCAAGATTTTTATTTTGTCTTTTGTTAACTATACTACCAAACTGCAAATGAAAATCAGGTAGGCTTAATTCCCAAAAAAGCCACTGGCTTAATAGTATAACAGTTTGCCCTATGGAGTAATTTGAAAACAAATTTCTTTTCAGTGTTCCGATTTCTCTATTGCTCTAATCCAATGTATACTAACTGGCCCTATGAGTTGTATATTGAATGTATAAATTACAGGCTTTTTTAGTTTGTAATTTTTATTGTAACGCTTCCAATCAACATCATGTGTCTTAGAATTTTACCCTGTCCATTAGCTTAGCCTGAAATTGTCTTCCACAAAATGAGTAGGAAAACCAAATCCTTCATGGAATCAAACAAACAGTAATTTCCATAATGGAAACAGATGCTATTGTGAAGACTTTTCAGTCTGATAGAAAGAGGGGACTCAGAAGCCAGTGGCTGGGGCTCAGCCTCTCGAGGAACACGGATGATTCCTCACAGGTTCAGACAGTAACTCAGTGTTGGGCTTCCCTCCTCCCAAAAGGCACCTGCTGGATGGAAGAGAATGGGGTTAGGGAGTGGGACCCCCAGACTTTGGCTGCTTCGCTGGCACCGTGGGACAGCTGGATCCTCGCACAACAGCCAGTTGCAAATGCTAAACAGAAAACTGCAATGTAAGGTAATTTTATAAGTGTGTCGACAGTTAGAGGTGATGGCTTTTTTGATCTGTGTTTTTTAAGAGCTGTATAGGACCAGGCTAGATTTTGTAGTTCAGGATTTATGTGGGGGAAGAATTTCAGTTTCAAATTTTTAAATACTAGTGGTAAGAACGAGCAACTTCATCACTTTGAGATAAACAGCAGTAAATTACTGCTTTGGCTTAGTTCTGCCTCTTTTTTTTCTTTTTTTTTTTCCATAAGAAAGACTGAAAATAAAATGCCACTTTCAAATCAACAGGTCTCATTCATCTCCATAGCAGAATATCAGTAACAGGGATTAGAATGTTCTTTATTAAATACCTATTGCAACAATCCTGAGGTCTATTATTGCTATTACAGAACACAGAGGAACAGCTGATGAAGACATTGGTCTGCTGACACAGGAGTTATGCTGGAGCTGACAAAAAAAAAAAAACCCTAAAGTGTACTCTTCTGTCCATCTGTGAGACAGCAAGAGCTATTTATTCTGAATTATGAGTAGCCTTCTGCATGCTGAGCAGTGGCATTTCATCCTACAGTGGGTCTAGATTTGTCATCCTCTTGGTATCCCCTTCTCCAACACGTGTAAGGAGTTGGAGTTGCCATAGGGAGCAGCGGGTTCCTGAATGTCAGAGCAGGAAACAAAGCCAAGGACAGAAACTATCCATTGAAATATTGTCGGGCTTCTTGCATCGAAGGCAATATTGCAGATCAAATTATCTGATATTTGTGAATTGTTTGTTGCACAGAGGCTGTACTGATTGCACTAATTACCTGCAATAATGATACCCAGCTCTAGATCTGAATTTTAGTTTTAGAATAATTTGCAACTACTTATTGTTGCTGCAGTGGCCTTATAGTTAAAAATAACTAGCTAATGCAATTCCTTTTAGTTCTATTGACCAAGATCCGTGGCCTGAAGAGGAACAGGCCATTTTACTTCAGCTGTAGCTCTATCCAAACGTAAAAGATAATCATGAGAATTGCACAAAAGTTTCACATTCATTTCTGCTTTGACAGAATATGAGGTAGTTGCCTTCTTTGGGTCGTTTAATCTATTAATTACTTTATGTCGTCGCAGTGGCAGGTCCCCACCCAGCGGCGTACGGACTGGCATGCCCCTGTGAGGTCTTGACCCATGCTTGATGGCCACCTCTCACAGTGTCGGTGCCACCACTACGCGCAGAGCTGACGTCAGGTGCAGGCACAGTCACATCTTCTTGATATCGTGAAGTTTGGGGGCTTGACTTTCATGGCACCGGAAAGATTTTCCCAAATGGTGAGCAAAGAAAATAAAGCCAAAGGGTTGGAGAGAAGAAAGACACTCTGATGCTTGGAAAAAGACTCAAGAATGCTTGCAGAAGTATGTTTGGGGAGTGTTAAGTCTTATTAAAGCATTTCTGGGTCATGAAGCTATTTGATTCAAGCAGACAGAGGTGGAAAAATCCCACCCAGGGAACACTGCAGGAGTGCTCCTCATGCTTGGGAGAGGAGCAACAGGAGGGACAAGGAAGGGGGTTTATGTCACCAGCTGCCATTAAGACGTTATTATGAAGCTATTGCTTCCTACCTCAAAGGTGTTAGTGACTGCCTTCCGACAAAGGTCGTTGCCTCTTAGAGGCAAAATTGCTAAATTCAGAAGATGACAGACTCAAGTCTGAACCAAACGCCATGCATAGATTTAGCCCAAGATATGTTATGAGTTGTCTCTCTGCATTTTTAAAACTGTTCTGATCTTCATTTAAGCCTGGTAAATATTTGATTGCAGAATAAATTAGAATAAAGAAGTTACGGTATCCTTGATAATCCTGGCTGTGTGGACAGGAGCTGTTCCTCTCTGCTTTAATTAAAATGCTGATGTGGTTCCCTGGAATTAATGGATCTGTGTGTGCTTTTCACAAACTGGCTTTTAATTTCAGGTATTTTGCAATGACATTCAAGCAAAGATTTATTGGAAAATAAACATGAAGCACTCCCTGCTTGGGCAAGTTTTGATAGAAAATGTTGCATAAAGATAATAAATTGTGTTTGTTGCAAGCGAAGGAGAGAGATGGCAGCTGGTTTTCCTGACGTCCCTGTTCTTTCACTAATGTCCATCTACTGCATCTACATTTATTTGATAACATTTTCTCAGGTCTGAATTGTGGTCCATTTGTTTTTGGCAAGAACTAGAAAATGTGTTGGTAGACATTTTGCCAAAGGACATATTTATAGGGATGAAACTCAGTTCTCTTTTAGGTGAAGAATAGTAGCAGAAGGCAGCAGGAGACAACATAGAGAAAGGCAAATTTTGCTTTAAGTCTCAGCCAAATGAATATTATGGGACATAACACACCTCCTAATAAACTAAAAAGAAAGGACTCTAACCATTGACTATTGACATTAAAGTGAGATTTCCCACTATCAACAACTTCAAGATCCAATTCATCCTTTAAAGCTAATAAAGCCAACCCTATTTTTTAAGGTTCCCGTTAACAATTGCAGCTGCTTCAATTCTGTTTAAATCCAAATCTCATTTTATTCATGCATGGACAGAATGAGGCCAAATCCGTGGGGACAAGAATTCCCAGGGAATAAGTGAGCCAATGAGCCAGCTGTACATATATCATCTCTAATTAGACAGAGCGAGGTAGGAAAATTTAAAAATTAGTGTTTGTATTAAAATCTTAAAGTTTGGGGATCTTTTTTATTTGATGGATTTTACGTGAAATTTAATGAGTGCATATTTGTTTTTCATTAATAGCTCATATAAGATATGATCAATGGTGTCCGCAGACTAATTTTTCAGGATCCAGAAATGAATGATTGAAGCATATTTGTACATCCCTACACAGAGATACTCATGTCTTCATTCAACCTGTGTTTTGCATACTGTCAGGTCACCTAGAGAATAACTAACATTCAAGTAGCATTCATGGGTTTTGCCAGGCTGCTTTCCAACCTGCCTTACTAAAACTTCAACATGGCCATCACAGGCCTACTCAGATACAAGTAAAGAAGTGGTGGTAACTGTTAAAATGGAGGCATTGTTTGTAAAACCACAGTCTAGCAGCGTCCAGAAACCTCACCTTAGAAAAAGCTCTGAACAACTACGCTTTTAAAAAGCATTTTTTTCCCTTTATTCTTGCAAATGTAATTTCTAAGCACTTCTTAATCTTATTCAGTAATAAATTAAATTAAAGCTCATATCGGCTACACAAAACAGTGTCATAAAGTTTACAAGTAAATTACCCTGGTCACATTATTATGATTAAATCTGCGCTTCATTTTCAGCTAGAAAAAACTCCAGCAAACAACAAAGCCTACAACTTAACAAAACTACTGTATCTTTAGTTTTCTTTTTAATCAGATCCTGCTTTTTTCAGAGCTTTTGTAGGAGGAGGCAGAATAACACAAGCAGGACATACTACGTGCCCCTACTTAGCAAAGAGTGGTTTAGATCTTGAAGTATTTATTACATGCTGCTCAATGGAAGAGTCAGTTAGCTTTTTTTTTTTTTAAGATTAACTAATTATCCTCATAAGGACCTTAAATTCCCTAGTTAGTGGAAAAAAAACATGTACTCAAATTACTTGGATAATTTCCCTCTCTGCTGTTCTCTGGAGCCATCTGCTTCTCTGCACTGATACAGTCCACTCAAGGTCTATGGATCACAGGTGGATCATACAACACAGGAACATTTCCAAAATTATCAAAATGGTCATTGGAAAATTAAAAGAGAAAATTCAAAGTACTGAGAAATAATAATAAAAGCAATTCAGTCATATTAGAAAGACTCGACCGTGACTCTTCCACCTTCTTCCATCTTAATGTCACTGATGCTAAAAAACTCTTGGAAAAATCTATGGTTGTGCAAGTTTGACTCTTCAGGCAAACGCTTGAGGATCATAGGAATAATTTTGCACCTTAGCAGCCTTTATTCCTGTACATAGATAAGTTTAAACACTACCCAAGCATATATGATTGAATAAATAAAAATGTCTAGGCAGGAAGGGAGAGAGTGGAAGAGTCTAACAGAAGGATACGATGAACATCAGAGAATAGCTTTCCGATTAAGATTATGCAGCAAAAATTCAGAATCCTTTACACATCAAGTGCATTTTGGAGTAGACTAAAGAAATTAATTTTTGTTAAAAATCCCTTTTTAGACATTCCCTAGAGATCTCAAAGTAGGCAAACTGTCCCCTAGAGGGACCTGAGAAACATAGCAATGAGCATCTGTTATACCTCTCTCCTGGGTAAGCTGGCTCTCCTGCCTCCTGTCACATGCTTGAGAAGATAGGTAGGCAGAAATAGGGTAACTTCATGCTATCTCTTATATTTAAAACCTGAATAAATTAGTATTGTCGAATATGCTAGAGGAAAAAAAAATAAAAGGGAGAAGTTTGAAAGCAGTAGTTTGAGAAAGCCCTGGTTTAGCATTGATCAGAGCGTTAGCAGTCACACTACGATAAACAATCTGACTATTGCTCCTGGTCCAAAAATCTATGTTTCTTAAAAATCTGTGTTTCTAAAATGTTCAGAACTTCATGACTCACCACTGCTTCAAAAGTAGTTAAACTAAGACCTACTTCCATAAAATATTCTGCTTTTGGATGAAACAATATTTTTGGAGAGAAGTCCTGACGTGAAAGCCTCTTAAGCTTCTCAGGCAAAAACTCAAGTCTCTGGTCCTGAAACAGAACCATTTAAGTCAGCGGGGTTTCATCAGTGCAGCTCAGAATAGAATCTGCCCATTAGCGTGTTTAACACATTTACTCACTGCCAGAGTGCTGCATTAATTCGCTTTTCTGAATAAACTTCAATTTCACCACTCAAAACCAATTTAATATTGAGGACAAATGAAATTATTTCAATAGCAATGTTAAGAAACAGAAAGGGCTAAGTAATTGCAGATGAAATATAACTAAATAAGGGTGTTATTTATTTTTGAAACTTCCAAATGTGTGCTATGTGTTTGTAATAGAGCATATGGCCCTTTCTTGGCCTCAGGGATTAGCTAGCTCTGCTCTGGTTGCACACAAATGCTGGGAATCAGCTAAAGAGCAACAGTTCTTGCTGAGAACGACAGAAGAGCCATTCCACACAACCAGAGGAAGAAGAAACAGGCTTCCTCTAGCTGTCTTTATGAGTGTGTAAAAGATGAAGTGGAATTTGTGGGCTTACCTAGTAAAATGATTTTTTTCTGATACCAGAATTAGCCGGGGAGTTGGTCCAAGACTTGATTTGGAAGGAAGATTAAAGCTTTATTTGATTATCTGGATGGCCCTATTCACTCTACTTAAAATGGCACCAGTCTGAGAGACAACCAAGTGAAGTGTTTAGAGCTGGTATTTGCATGGAAGTGGGTGAGATCAAATTGCTGTGTTCATGGGGAAAAATAGAAAATGTTACTGTTTGGAATAAATGTAAGAACTAATAGAGATGTGCTAACAGAGTATGACAAGCAGCCCTAGAGAAAGGCAGAGATTACAGCAACGTGTTCAGGTGGTGACTCTTTTAAAAACCACTTAGAACCGACCAACTGCCATTGCTTTGCAGGAACGTAGTTCTCATGCTCAGCCTCGCTGATGGTTCATTTAATTCAGCCTTCCCCTGGCACTGCAGATGGAGGTTGCTTTACCTGGTCGAGGTTTTGCAACAGGTAGAGCAGGTAAAGGCTGGGTGTACCGCAAGACAGAACTGAAGATTAATTACGACGAGAAGCTATTACTACTTCCAGAAGTAATCAGGTAATTTATCGAACGGTCTGCGTTTGCCACCTAGTGGTACAAAGCCAAAATTTTTGCTCTGATGTGTGGGAGCAGACAAGACAGCTGAGGTCTTCTGCCTCAGAAGGAGACCTCTCCATGCAGAAATACATCTGCTTCCAGGCAGATGGTGCTGGTTACTGTGGCTAAAAGTGTAACTCTCCTTTTAGGAGATAGGGACAGAAATTTTGCAGCCCCTGACCCACCAATCTTAGGGCTAGATCATTAGTGAGTTAACGATGGTTATCCAACAATTGATCTGCTGCTCCCTTTTAGTATTCGGGTCTTTGCTCTGCTCTTTTGATCTTACAGGTCCAGATTCTTAGAATATTCAGCCACCCAACTTTTCACTACTTTCTGTGAGAATTCAGGCAACTAAATATGCTAGGAATTTGAGATTATGTTCTAACAGCTTCTAAACCACGCTTGTAAAAGCCTCAGCCAAGGGACCTCCAAATTTCTAGAGGCGTCAGCTATGCTTTACAGCATCCCTGTATGGAGACATATGATTACCTTTCAACCAGGAGACTGAACTACAAATAAATTAGCAGCTCATTAAAAAAATGTACAGGGAATATATCCCATTCCGGCAACGGAACATATATAGATAAATATAAGCTGTAAGACTAGTTTTCTCTCTTAAAACATGGAACAGGTTGCCCAGAGAAGCTGTGGATGCCCCATCCCTGGAGGTGTTCAAGGCCAGGCTGGATGGGGCTTTGAGCAACCTGGTCTGGAGGGAGGTGTCCCTGCCCAGGGCAGGGGGGTTGGAACTCAATGATCTTCAAGGTCCCTTCCAACTCTAACCATTTTGTGATTCTATTATTTCAAGATGTGTGAATAAAGAATTAACTTTACTTCTCAGCTATGTCATATAACAAACACAAGACAAGGGGAATGCATCATCAGCATATATTTCATCAGAACAAATTATATACAGCCTGATACCTAACCATACATGTTGTTTACCTGGATTTCTTGTTGTATAGTTAAGAAAATAATAATTATGTATCAATTTTTTAATCAGTATTTGGGAAGTTTAATATAATTCCCACATCCCAACTAAATAGCAAGTGTTTTCAGGTTTTACTATAAAAGCATGGCTAGGAATTAAAAGTTGGAGTTTTCACTGTATTTCTGTGATTCAGAAGCGTCACTCAGTTTAGCTGTTCTTGGGATCTTCCCTCCTAAGTCATACAGGTTTTGTTTTTAGATCCCTTTCACAAACCACAATGAATGAAAACAAAACAATTCAAACTATATAGAGGACAAATCCCAGATGACTGAAACAAAGATTAATGAGATAGAATTAATTTTACTATGTAGGGTTAATCATATTAACACTACTATGATTCTGAAAAGTGTATCTATACAATAACATCACATATATAACAAAATATGAGGAAGAAAAATTTAAAAAAGAAAAAATACATGCTATTAGCTATGGTCCCTTCTTTTAAAAAAATTATTGAATCTTCTATTTGTTGAGCAGCTGTTGCTGTGTTCACTTATTCATTCATCCACTCATTCAGCTGTCATTTATTTAACTAATTATTCAATTAATTGTTCACTGAGGGACCAAATATGATCTATGTTTTACAATTGACCTCAAAGAGCGAGGCAGCTGAATGCATCCGATAGAAAATAGAAAAAGGCATCGCAAGGTTCACAACAATGATCCAGGGCTCAAAGCCAAAAACTATTTCTTCCAGTCCATTGTCATATTCTGGGCGGCAGCCGAATGCCGGTGGTATCCAAAGCTGCAAGGGAAGAAGGCAAGGCCAATATTAATCACTGGTGATACGAGCGACTAAACCTTAGTGACTGCGACCCCACCGAACTGGAATTTGGTTTCAGAAACCTCCAAGAAACCCCTCCCTGTTGCTACTGGGGCACACTGGGGGAAGAGGGTTCCAGCTTCTGCTGCTGCTATAGTTTGTGTCCTGTGACTAAAACAAGCCTCGGCTCCCAGATTCCATCTTTAAATAAACTTTGTTCCCCAAAGGCACATTCACTTATTCTTCCAGAAGAAGTAAAATTTCCTTGCTACAATCTATAGAACCATGTAATTTTAACGTACTTATCAGGCTTGAAAGGTTGGGAGGCTTTTGGGTATTAGCTTGTGAGTTACGTCCAGAATGTCTTACCGAAAGGTTGCACAGGAATAAAAAGGCAGCGATGTTCTTCAGAATCCTCCTCTTGTTGTTAGTAACCGAGTTCCTGCTGTAAAAGGAGATGTCTGAGGCTGAATGCATGACCGAACTCTTCTCCTGGCTCCTTTCTTCTGCGGCACCGCCGTCGCTTCCTCTGCCACAGACAGTGCCCTTCAGCAGGCAGGGCACCTCTCCGCTGCCCGGGGCGGCTCTGCCGTTGTAAATCTCTTTGTAGGAGGGGGTAAGGGATAAGGTGCTCCCCCGAGATACAGTCACGATTCGCAGAGTTTTAATGTCGTCGTTCCCCTTCTCCTGCTCCCGGTGTATGGACTCGATGATAAAGAGGTTCTGAATGTACTTCTCGATAATGACCAGGACGGAGTAGGGCAGGTTGTACCACGTGTACTTCGGATGAGCCTGGGCACAGATAATGGCGAGGATGGAGCCCCAGGAGAGGAGCCAGGACCCGGCGGCTGTGCCCACCAGCAGCTCGGCATCGAGCTTTCGAGCGGGATTTTTCGAATTATCCAGCGACCTGTCTTCCAGTCTGTAGATGAGAAGGGCGACGACTCCAGCCGTGCACATCAGAGCCAACACAAAGATGGCGTGCAAGTAAAACATAGTGAGTGCCAACTCGCTTTTGATTTTCGAACGTCCGATCTGAATTAAATAGACAACAACCACGGCTATTGTGCTAGTTAACACCACTAGTCCAAAAATCATTCCGACGGTTATGCCGTGGAATTTGAATGGAGTTTTGTGCTGCTGGTGGTGCTCGACTTTGCGGCCGATGTTCTTCCAGAGGACATAGAGCATCGTGGATGCTAGGATGTGGTACTCTATATTAAAGGGGTATAGATAATAAATTCCTTGAGAAAATATCGAACAGAGGGTTGTGGTTGTGCAATTGCATTGAGGTGCGTGATCATCTAAAACTAAAGAAGAGGGAGAGATTAGTTACGTGCATTATAAGGATTTCTCATTTAACGTGAATAAATAAAACATAAATGAAACAACAAAACATAAAAGGTAAGATTTCAGTCACACAACACATCACTCCACCCAGTTAGCCACCTAAGAAAAGGTTTTGTCATTGAAGTCATTAACCTAACAAGGCTTTTGCACGTGCACTGAAGTATGATCTCTGACTTCACTGCTCAGCCGCTGAGCAATAATCACATCATGAAGGAATGCTGCACCAAAGGGCACCAAACTTCAGTAGGATGTTGGTAAAAATACTTTTTTATAACACAAAAATCCAAGACCCCAAGGGCTTTGAGCCGTCAGCCGTTCAGCTTAGGAGGCTTTTATAGGAGCCCAGGAATCTGTGGATCACATCGAGAACAAGCTTAACAAGGAAAAAGCTCAGTTCTACTCTCATTTTTATCAGTTATTTACACTAGTGTGGTTTCTGATACCAAAATCTCTTTATTAAAAAGTTTTTTATGTCTTGGAAAGAGGTGAAGTAAACAAGAGATACTTTCACTCAATGTCCCAATATAGTTCTATGGTTAAAAAACCCATTAAAAAATCAATCTTCTCCTTTTGATAGGAACCTATGAAATCGTAATCTCTCCGCTGTGCAGTTAGCTGCATTGTAAACCCCTAAGGCATCTCAATGAACAGTTGTTTGCATTTGTAAAATAAATAAATTTAACGTGCACTTATAACCTAAGCAAATAATTTCAGAAATCAGAAATTTTCACAGTGTCAGAAAAAAAAAATAAAATGTATATTTATTTTCACAATGGATTTATAAACATATAAACATATAGGCTGAAGAGCACATTTTTTGGCGCTGATCTTGGATTTGTGCCTGGAAAATTTTCTTTTGTTTTCTATAATTTTACAAGAGAGGAGGAAAGGAGAAAGTTGGTATTGTTTGCTCTGAAGCACACAGTTAACAGATGAAAAAAAAATTGCTTTTGCAGTGGGTTGTATGTTAATGCCAAACTTGTCTTGCAGGTCACTACTTCACTCCCCCTTATTTCAGATGCTATTTCTGACTGTTCATAATTGTGCAACAATTCTGGCAGCAGAATAATGGGAAATAATGTAAGGAAACTGTTTCTATTTAACAAGTGGAAATACCAAGAAGAGCCACTAACTTGTGATTTGCCTGTTCTCTACTAACACTCCATGATTACAAAATCTCTGAACTATCATTTCAGCTACCCGATTATTAATGAAAAGTAGATAGTTTCCATAGATACCTCTAAAGGGTAACACTTACAAATAGCCGTGAAATTGTGGGCATAATTCTAGACACAGTTATAGAAAATACCATTTAACAGATTTTTACTTAGAAGTTTTCACTTATATGTGAACTTTAGCTGGTATTATTAAAAATGCCTAAATTTTTTCAATTTTTAGAGACTATAAAAGAAATTAGTTCAAGCTTTGGCTTTATAGATGCAAAATCAGAAGGTTTTAGGATACAGACACTACTGAATTCCCACTATTGCGTGGGAAAACATACATTTTCCTCTTCAAAAGCTGTCTGTCCTTTCCCTGTGAACACAATGGAAATTTATCAGCTGTACTGATAAACGTTCATGGGAAGAAAATTGTTTATAGCTGCTGAGAACTTTTATTCCCTATTTAAAGTTAAGCACTCCTAATTTCCCCATGCTTCAGTGGCATTTGAAAGCGGAAGGCATCCCCAGCAGTTATACTCAATGTTTGTTGACTATAACTTGCATCATCTTACCAATGGAGAAAACGGTTCATTATAAAAAAACAACCACCCAGAGCAAAATCCTTGTCTTGTAAAGCAGCACTAATGAATAACCCCCATCCCTCAGAGCCATTCCACTGAATCCCACAGGACCACACGCCATGGGTAACCACTCTCCTGGCAAGGATCTGCATGATTATCCACATTGGTTTTGCTACGAAAAACTTACAAAATAGTAATCCCTGTTTTTAACATTGCTATGTTCCATTTACTTCAACGATTTACTAATAGAGGGGTTCCTCGGTGATGTCACTCCTCAAATAAAATGTTTTTTTTAAAAGAACCGTTTGTTTGTTTGGAATTTACAGCATTTACATTTCTTCTGGACCTCATCCAAAGGGGAGATGAGTAAAGAGAAAACTACAGCCTGAATCACATATATGACAATGATCATATGATGATACAACATTTCAGTTGTGATCTGAACCGCTCACTCACCAGTTCACCAGTATTTGCTCAGGAATGACTATGCTGGCGTGGTCATGAACAAAAACCCAGCTCCATCCTACAGGGTCGCAGTGTTTCTTCTGAGAGCACGTTAGAGCAGGAATTCCAAAATGTACCCACCTTTTCACTTACCTATTGTTATGTTCCCAAAACCAAGCGTGATTAATCTTTCCTTGTGTTCGTTCAGTTGATGTTTGGACTCTGTTAGCACTCCATTTGTCCACAGGAGTAAGTTTGTAAACACGGAATGGATAACCCCAAACCTACAAAACAAAGCCAATGTTGAAGGAATCTGCAGAGTGTATACCTTCACATACATTCAATAAAATGGACTGACTTTCTGTAGATGTGGCGCTATTCAGTTGTCAGTGCAGGGAAAAGAAAATCATAACTGATGTCTCTAAAGATGTTCCTCAGTGGAGCACAAAGGATGTTAGACTTCCATAATTTTATACAATGACAAAGGTTTAATGTATTAAACCACTAATAGCATGCTGTTACTATTTTTTATGCTCTCTGATGTTTATTATTCCTTGGGCTGGCCAGGCTTCATCTTAGTGACAGTGACTGAACAGTCTGAACAAGGTTACTTGTTTTGCAAGGCTCTTGTTTGCAAGAGCCTTCTGCAGTGCTCCTTCATACTCACTGTGGCTGGTCTTTCTCCACAGATACCACTGCCTTCTCTAACCTCTAGTCCATGCATGTTTGTCTTCTGGAGAGAGCTGAAGCCTACAGAGGGCTTTATCCCATTCAGGCCACTGGTACAGTGGGGCTAGGTCTCCACGTGCTTTTGAGACTCCTGGTTTCTGACAAGCCGGATGTTTTTCTCCTGCAACTGATGCCAGTAATGTTCCTTCACTGAGAAACAGTTCTTTGTTACTGCACTGTTCTCAGTGATGGACTTGCAGTTAGGGATTTTTAAAATTATATTTATAAGCAGACCTGATTTCACCAGGTGACATTGTAAAACCTTCTGCGATCCCTCTCCCTTGGCATGAGGCTTGAACACTTACCCAAGAGAGCAAAGCAAAAGGAGAACTTGCTCCATAAATGATATTTCTGAGTAAATTTCTTTTACTTCCTGTAGAAACTGGTCAGCCCATTGATAATTTGAGATTAATATTTTAAAAGTTACCACGTTTGCTTTTTTAAGTTCTATGTACAGAGAATCTACATTAATCCACCTTCTTGCAAAACCAAAAATATACCAGAACTGTACATCAAAGACTAGTCCTCAGTTCTAGAAGAAATGTACGTATTCAGCTGTTCAGAGGACACATCAGTTACACTGCAAGAACCAAGTTCTGGGCTCAGAAATATGCACAACCCTTAGTGATTTGGGTATATGGGATACCACTGGGAAGCTTGTGTTTCCTGCCGAATTTGCACATCTGCATCTAGTTCCAAAATGTGCTTCCCACAAAGATCAATATAAAATACCGAAGACATATTGCACTGGCTGCAGGTTGTTGATGCAGATTCCCTTTCAGTAGCTAAATAAAGAAAACATAATATAGTACATAGTCCTATGGCACTTCCTTCCTTCCTTCCTTCAAAAAAAGCAAGTGACACAGTGATATCATACATTGCCCATTTTCCTCTCTCATGATAAAAATATTCTTATTTTGTGGTTGTTGTATATTAGAAAATACACAAAACAGCTAAATAAGAAAAAAATAATTCAGACTAACAGTTATCTTCTCACTTGGGTAAATGGAGTTACTTGTTTGTATATTGTTTTAATAGTAACACAATTAAAGGGAGAATCGAACTCTGTAAGTTTTCCACGTCCCTCCTACAGTAAAACTGTAGGTGCTGAAGCACTGTGCAGACCTGCACCTATTCTAGATGAGGATCAGATCCACTTTACCTTTCAAGTGTTTTGAAAGACTGGATAATATCCTTTGCATGACACCAAAGAAAGTACACCTAGATGAAAGGAATACAGAGAAATGTCATTACGCTAACGAGCATGTGTGGCACTCAAAAAGGAAACTGTGATGATTTAAACTGAGGTAGCTCCGTCTCCGCACACGTGAAATGAAATAACTTATGATTTCCTCTGATGTTCACCCACAACCTTTCTGGCATGATGAACCCCAGATTTCTTATATACAGAGGCAGTGGCTCCACTGCAGGAAGCCTCAGTGTGACTCACCAAAAAGTATCCCCTGTCTGTCTCTGGGAGAGGCTTTTATTTCAAAGGAAATAAAGCTACCAGCTGCGGACAGCAGCACCATTGCTGCAGGGCGCGGGGATGCTAAGTTTGAATAATTTATTGAATATATGGAATTGGAGGGAGGGAGAGAGATAAGCGCGAGGATGCCAGACTTGATTAGTAAAACAAACAACAGACCCCCTGGGAAGCAAGAGAAAAGTTCGTGCTGTCAGCCTGAGAGACAACCAACTGCCGTAGGGACACACGCAGCTGAACTCAGGTACGGTGCAGAAAGCTCAAGCTGGAGAATAAAAGAGAGAGGAACAACACTATCCAGTTAGCCAGTAAAGGGGAAAGAAGTGTTAAAAGTGGGAATCTCTGTTTATGGGAGGATAACGGAGATCTCAGGATACAGATTGTTTCTGATACAAAACCGGTTCCGAGTGCTGATCGGTGCAAGGAGAATGATATTCCGGTACTCCTCAGGGATGTCAGGGTGAAACTGGGAGTCCTGTTTACTCAGAATAGCTCCTAGGACACCAAACTGGACAGTGGATGAACTATCAGGAGAGAAACGGTTTCTCTTACAAACCTGCAGGCTTTGGTGCTCCAGAAACGGTCAGAAAAGCGCAAAGAGCTTTGGGTTCTTCTTCGGCAATTACAGTAACTGGAAGTCCATTTTACCCCTGTACCCATTAACGTAGGCACCCTGCACCACAGCTGGTGGTGTCTGAGACATTCTGATGCTGATTTTTGAAAGAGCTAGGAAAATGCAGTTCTCTGTGGGTTGCCTGCACCACCCAGCAATAGTATGTTCATTCATCCCTCTAATGAAGATTGATCAAAAGAAGCTGTGACCACTCTAAAACCCCAGGTGTAGAGACTACAAGGCATCACGGAGGTTTCAACTGAAATCAAACAAATTGAAATTAGCACCTTAGTCTCATCTAATGCCATCTTCAATTTCCCATTCTGGGAGAGATGCAGTAAAATCCAACAGCATTCAAGCATTGAAAGCATTCAATGTGAAACCCTTCTTAAAAACTTAAAAAACATAAATTTTGAAGGTCTGTTCAGACATTAGTCAAGAAAGTGGAGGGAAATAGGAAAAGTCACTAAGGTAAAGAAATAGCATAAAATCCAATTTTTGCACACAGAATACTCATTGCCTTGAAGGGACTTCTGCATGTGAAACAGCAATGCACAGGTAAGAGCAGGTACACATTAGCTCATTGCTTGCACAGGTGCAGGGCATATATATTTATTAATTTAATGGCATATATCAGGATGCCTCATTAGAATAAAGTGCAACAGAATCTGACACCTATTCTGTAGAACATAAATCCTTAGTCTTTTAGATGATGCATAATTAGGAATGCTGTCTGCTGGAATGTCATCCTGTGTTTCAAGGACTTGAGAAAATTTGTCTTAGGTAAGAGGTACCTGGTAAATTACTTTTTTCTTTGATTGCTCGGACTAACATTCTAGATTTCATTATTTTAAGCTAAGTAGATGATAAATTCAGTAACATCAGGTGATGTAAGATTTAAATTAGAGTTCTTGTTCCCTTTGTTCAGTGTTGTTATACAGTTTCTTCCACACTCCAGTTCACGGTAGCTGGAAACCTTGTCAGCTCAGGGTCACTGGATGCAATGAGAAATGCTACCCGTGGATCAGCAGGGGAAAAAAGGCTTAATTTCTTTGGTTTGTTTTTCAGCAAAAGCAAAGTTAAGTTACAAGACATGGAGAGTGGATATTAAAAGAATGTGAAATGAAGACTACTGCAATAAAATCAGAATTTCACCCTCAGAGAAAAAGATAGAAGAGGTCAGAGCTACTGCTTAAATTTCAATGTTTTTTCTCATTACAGAAAGCAGAAAAATGTAAGCTGTTCAAATGCTTATTTACATGCAACTGTAACTGCTAGAAAAATCTTTCTTTTCTTTCTGAATGACTTAATCATCTCTGAAAGCGCATTAAATGACCTGGTTATAACTGAGTATCTTAGTTTCTTTCCTTCTTTCCTACAGATCTGCTGATGGGAGCTTGGAGGAATTCATATGAATATCACCATACAGGATAGACCCAAAGCCTTAAAATAAACAGGCAGCTGGAATATTTTACCGGAGTCACTACATTTGCTACTGTGCAGTTCCTGATAAGCATAACCAAATGCTTCTAGAAGGAAAACCCATGTTAATTCGGTACAGGAAAGATGTGCAAGTATTGTATAACAAGCTAAATAGCTGGGAAGGGTTTTGTCCCTTTTAAGTATCAGACCTCCACCCCAACCTCAACCGGACATCAGGACAGGCAGAACGAATGGAACTTGCACGGCAAGTCCTATATACAGAAATAACTGAGTTGTCTTTAGCCAAGCTGCTCATTTCTGCCTGAAAATTCTGAAAGTTATCTATGTAACTCGAACTACATTAAGCAGGTAACTTCAACTGTAGGAGAGAGTGTTTTTGGATTACTTCTTTTTTGAACCCATGTGAGTTCTACGGCTGAGCAATTTCAAGTTGCAAAGCCTGAATTTACAGATAGAAAGGATATACGTGCACAAGAATTTAGCCCTCAAAAGTATCGTGTGACGTGTAGAAATTAAATTAGTGTAAAATTCACTGATGATGAGAAGGTAAAAGATATTTCTGGTAGGAAATACAGATATAATATAAAACTGCACAGTGACTCTTACCTGTAAGATGGTGTGCACGGCATGTGTAACAGGAAAAATGCCTTCAGTTGGTGATAAACAGTTTGAAAAATCAATATAATATCCAATTTTAAAAGAGTCCAGAATTAAAGTAATCACTGCAAACAATGTAATCCCACCTACAAATGAAAAAGATATCGGAAAATGTCAGTGTACAGTTACAGTCTCTAGAGACAATTTGTACAATTTGCTAAAATCTGTTTAGGGAAATAAAGGTCCATCGATATCTGTGGTTTTGTTGACGGAAATACAAGTAGATCAATGTTCATGAAGATAATTGACTCGAAGAAGTAAGTCCCTCTGAGTTGTGAAAGCCTCTGTGAAATATATTATGAAGACACCTCCCCGTACATGCCTGGCACGGCCAGCTCAGAGGACCCAGCCCGGCGATGGCCAGGACCTGGGGACACTCAGCACCTTGCAGATGGCTCCCAGCCCCTTCCAAGGTCAGCCTCTCAGGTAACAGGAGCACTAAAGCGGCCATACGGGGTGGGAATTAGTGCTCTATACAGCCACATGGCAAACTATACCATTCCAGGCAGCTGAACAATCGTGTTACAGTCTCCTGGCCCAAGAGCTCGACGTCGGTGAGTAACACAATCACTTGGAATGCCTTCCCCGGGGTTCAGGGGGTTACGCTCTGACTCAGAGACCAAAACTACAATGAGCTGTAGGGTTTGTTCTAGAAAGGAACCAAAGATTTCATTTCTGTATCTATTATTTCACTACACGCACACCACACACCCCCCCCTTAAAAAATACCCTAATATGTTTCTCTAAATATGTATTTCATACCTAAAGAACTTTCACAATACATGTTTCCCCTTGGTTTTTTTTCTTTCAGGAATGTAAATATTGGTTACAAACTCATTCTGGAAAGCTATATGGTAACACAATGCATATTATTAATTATTGGGTTTGTACCCACGTGACTAAGCACAACTGGCAATAAAATTACTGAACCAAACTCTAAAGTCTTCATTTGTTTGGATTTTATTTTTTATCTCTGGGCTTTTATTCAAACAAGCTTCCACTGGATTTAATTTGGGCTTATTTGAACTAAGACTAAGTAAAAATCTATCCATGGACCTTAAGGTATAGATCAGCATCAGTATCTTAATCTTTCTTTGTAATTCCTCACAGAGTAAATAACATCACTAGGGTTGACTTTGAATATTTATCCTGTATAAGGGACCACAACTAAACTTCCTTATAAGCACCACATGTTCCACTTGACTTGTGTCAATAAAATACACCACAAATTTAATAATTTAGTTGATAATACGCTTATTATTAAAATTGCATTGATAAAAATTAATTATAAGTGGTCAAAACATGATGTATTCTTCTTTATTATTTCATTGATCATTTACAATTAAACAAAAATAGATTTCAGAAATCTTTGGTGGGCTTCAATCTGTTCCCATTTGAAATCAATAGATTATTTCATTTATTCAAATGATACCTAGATGTTTCTGGCAATCACTCAGGTGGCCACACTGGAAGCATACGTAAAATGTCCAACATGCATATTTAAGAGGCTTCAAAGGAGAATGATTGTAATAATTTGCTCAGGTAAATTCAAAGCACAGTTATAATGGCCATAGATTGCTAATGGTGTCTATGTTTACTTTTCCTGATGGAAACTTCAGTATTATGTACTAATACGAAATACGAGCTATATATCAGTAATTATAAATAAGGAAGATAATTCCACTGTTTTGCTATTTCTATTTGAAAGTTAAAGAAACCAGAAATGATTGCTATTGAGCACTGAATAATTTTTTTTAAAAAGGGATTTTTTTTCTCAATGTTCATTGAAACCTGTATATCTTAAGGGATCAAGATTAGCATTTTCTGTATTGGTAAGTGCCGGCTTAATCCTATTAACCAGCAAAAAGAAAAAAAAAAAGGCATAATGATACAGTTGTGAAAACGCCACTCTAAAGTATTATTCAAGCAATAGCCAATTTCATGCAAGCAGTAAAAAAGATACAAGCTGAAATCTGCCAAGAGTTTTGTAAGTTGACTAGCTGTCTATCCTTTAAATAGAAGTTGTGCTGCTGGAAAACGTGACAAAATAAAGCCATTTGTGAAGCCAATTGATTTTCATTTTGGGTTCTCTGGCTCACTTGGCTGGACTTCCAAAGAATGGTCAGAGATCTTTCCCGAACAGGACAGCGTACTCTGGGGGAATAACATTTGGAATAAGTCAAGGAAAGGATTCCTAAGCTTCCCTGTGATGATCTGGGTCAGGATAACTGTACCTTATCAAAGACAAAGCTCTCCCTGAAACTTTTCCCATGTTCAGGCTGTAAGAGCAGCTCTTGGTCTGCCACACGAGGGGGAAGGCAGCTCTGCTCTAGGGTTCATGCAGTTGCAAAAATGCTGAAGGAAACCTTTCTGCCAGTAATTCTTGTAAACTACTTGTCCTTCTAGCATTGTTAACCCTGTGCAAGGACTCAGTTACAGAAGGTTTTCGTTAAGTCATTCTTTTTCAACTTTTGTCACAGCAAAATGCTGTAAGTAGCCAGCTACCACCACTTTAACTAAAATGTTATTCAAAGTTTGAAGGGAATCATGAAAATACACTCATTTTATACTGGTTAGTACCTGGACGTTTTCTCTAATGATGAGAGCAAGGAGTCGTTCTTCTAAAGCATCTGACAGAGCTAATCAAAAATTGCAGCGAGCTTTCTGTGGAAAGACTTGGTGAAAATTTGTCCTCCCCCCCCTTCCCCTTCTTGGAGTTTTAGTCTTTCAGATAAAAGATTTCAATGACAACACCAGTGATGCAGAGGAGGGCAAGGGGGTTCTTGGCAGAGGGGTTGCCACCTGAGTTTTTCCTTAGCTCAAATAAGTTTTCTTTTACCAAGAGAGGATAAAGGGCTCGTACAGGCTTGTTGTAACTACAAGAAACTCCCAAGAATAGGAAAGTGTAGGTCTTTCCCTAAGGGCGAATTTGTTGAATTGCAGCCGAGACATCCAAGAGAAGGGGTGGAAGCCGCACCACTTGAGAAGCTAGTACAAAGAGCCATCCTGTGCTGGTAAAAGAAATGGGTAAGGTAACCTAGTAGTTCATTCCAGTATCTTATTTCTAAGTTTCTGTGACTCCTTATATCCTGTAGGACAAATGAAATGCTGTGAATGCTGTGCCAAAAGAAAAAGGGCAGGGGGTCCTGCTGTACTTACCCATGTTAAGCAGTATTTATTCCATACTTAGGAGGAGAAAGCTACCCTCTGAGTAACAAAAGCATAGCGTGGTCCAAAATAGGATCAAATTAAGCCTTGCATTAATGAATTTGAGGAGGTTGTAAGCCACATAAGCTAATGAATGAAAAATGCCTGGGAGCTGGATATTGTTTTTGAAAACAGTGAATAATCAAGGAGAACAGTTGAAGAGTTGGTACATGAACTCCATACGTTTCAGGAAAGAGTCTACGGACCACAGCTGTACAATTTTACACATTAAAAAAAAGATTTTCCCTGAGCAATTCTTACAGCACAATTGTTAGCAGCTGCAAAGGAAATAAAAGACACACAAGCGCTGACACTGAGAACAAACTAAACTTCCACACAACACAACCTTACTTTTCAAAATCATCGGGTTTCGGGTGTTCTTGGGATTTTCATTTAGATATTTCATTAGCTCCTGTGACAACTGTCTCATGGCTAGCAGGACAGAAACATGTTATGGAAAAGCTGTCTTACAGCACTCCGCTTTACACACTTACTTTCCAACCTATCATTTAGAGTGCCAAGACTGGAAAAGAGGTCGGTAAAACCGGGCTTGCCTCAGACTCTGCACAGTGCTGACATGGGTTGGTTCCTCTCCTTGGGACCCAGAAACACAGTGTTCCTGTCACTGCGCCTCGGTGATGTGCTCCCCAACCACCTTCTCTCGATAAATCTTTATATCCCTACTCCAGGACGCACCTGACCCCGCAGATAAGGGCTGTCACATCCCACCACTACCCTGGAAAACCTGCATACTTTTCCTACAAGTTCATGCTCGCTGCAGCTTCCTTGCTTAGAAGTTTTATGTACTGAGCTACAAACTTATCTGGCCAGGGATTTTGTCCTCTTCTGTCTAACTCCAGATGTTTCTAAGGCATCGCTGTACCCATGTAAATGGGAATCTCTGATATACATCAGTATAGAGAGCACTTGAGGACCTTTCTGACTGGTACTAGCCTAAAGTAAGTTGCGTCACATTGCCATGAAAAGGTGATAATTCTTCCAACGCCAACATAATGGCCTCTTTTGTTAGCTATATTTTATTTTTCAAGCACTGCCAAACCAGCCTGGGGAGGGAAAACAGGGCGCCAGAGCTTTCAGTCCTGTAAATGGCGGGTTGGAAAGTGGGGATGTTCAGCAAACAGCTTTCCCATACAATCTCCTAGTGTGTTCAGCTT
This sequence comes from Tringa tobata, assembly GCA_033628505.1. NCBI lineage: Eukaryota > Metazoa > Chordata > Aves > Charadriiformes > Scolopacidae > Tringa > Tringa tobata. The sequence continues at coordinate 4,424,109 of JAHREE010000245.1, read as the reverse complement.
ATGCATATATTTACTCTAGAGCGCACCGCGTGTGCTTGAAGTTCACGGGTACGGGGATGCCTCCCTCCCTGCTAGGGATGGTGAGGGTAACAAAGGGGTAGCAGAGACGGGTGGATGGCACGGATGTCCCACGCCCGGTGCCACCCCCCAAGTGCCACCCGCCCAGCACTTACACTTGAGCCAGCGGGCTCCGGCGTGCGTGTCCTTGTCCCGGATCAGCCTCCTCTGCGTGCAGCTCCTGCCCAGGTACCACAGCATCCACAGCAGCTGGATGAGCATCAGCGTGATGAGGTAGGAGAGCAGGTGGCTCTTGCTGATGCCCACGGCGTGGACGGCCCAGGCGAAGGTGAGCAGCAGCCCGGCCAGGAAGAGGTTGATGCCGTACTGGCTGCTGAGGATCTCGGCGTTTTTCTGCGGGTAACTGCCCGACACCGAGGGGGAACCGGCGGATTTCTCCATCTCCCCACCGTCGCCCCGGCCCGGCCGCTGCGAGCAGGCAGGCGGTCCCGCTTCTCCCGGGGGATGCCCCGGAGGCCGTCGGCTGGCCCGGCCCCCCATCGCCGGCCGGGGGCGGAGCGGGGCCGCCGGCCCTCGCCGTGCCTCCCCGGTCGGTGCCTCCCCGGTC
>JAHREE010000245.1:4393238-4413572 GCA_033628505.1 Tringa tobata | reverse complement strand
GTGGGGGGGGGCAGAGGGGTGCGGGCAGCCGGAGGGGCCTCCGCGGTGGCCTCAGTCACCGTCCAGGGCCGCTGTGGCTGGTCATAGCCTTGGTGAACCCCTGTTCGGTCAGGAAGCAAGTCGGAGCGGCTGGGCCCCGCGGTGGTGCCCGGCTGCCAGGACAGGGGGGTGGTTGGGAGCGCTATTGTAGCGAGTGGGGATCCTGGTAATGGCCCAGTAATGCATGATAAATCAACAGTATCATAAATCGCACTAATCCCCGCTGAAAAGAGCGGTGTGAGGAAAAGCCAAGTGCGGAAGTGAGGTCTGTTTTGTGAAAATAGTTTTTTAAAAAGGGAAAGCTGGGTGCATGGAAGTATTTTGCCCATCACGTTTTGCAAACCAGATGCTCTTGAGGACAGATGTTAGGAAAAACAACGTTTTGTGACGCTGAGGAGTGGTTTAGGTGGGACAGGGTCAAATAGAAAGTTCTGAGAGGTTTCAAGGACCCGTGCCCCTTGAAATGGGTGGAAAAAGACTGGGATAAGCTAATAAAATACTAGTTCTGTATATATAGCCTAATTCATGGAGTGTTATAGCAGGTTTAACTCAGTAGACTTAAATTAGTTCAATTAGTGTAACAATGAAAGTATGTAAGGCTAAATTTTTTTCAATGTATTTAATTACCACAACTTTTTCTTAGATTTGGTTTGAATTGTAGATGCTGAAGTAATGGGGGATTTTACTTCATCTGTGCATTCTACAGTTAGAAGAAAAATAGCACTGCCTCTCCATTTGTCATGTCACCAGATAATATTGATACCCTGTGTTGTATAATCTCCCTGGAGATGTTATCTTTTCATCAAAGGGGCTGCTAACAGTAATTTATCAGGAAAAAATGGAAAAACAACTGTATTTTCTGAAATATCTTACCATCTATTTTATAGATGAGCGAAGTTCTAGGGACAAGGGAGGCAAGGGTTTTGGTTATTCTTTATTACTGTGCATTGGGTTTTGAATAAATTCAACCTAAAAGATACAAGAATGGAACAAATTCTTTTTTTTTTTTTTTTTTGTGCAGAAACCCAGGCCTTCATTTACATCTGAATTTCACAGTGAGTAGAAATTGCTTTTCCCAGCCTCTGAACATGTCTTACATAAAGGCTAACCACATTGTAGTCCTTAGTGACTACAGTGATTATTTTTTATTTAGTTCAGTTGAATATTTTGAAGGTAACAGCTCATGGGAGCCTCTGAGCTCTGCTTTCTTAGCAATGAAATAGAGGTTTCTTTGTTTTATTTCCTTTGAGTGAAATTATTATCTCAGCCTTCACTTTCATGCTAGTGATTCAAATACGAAACAAAGGAAATCTTCATGTACTTTCTTTGTAAAAGCTATTCATAGGAAACATCTTTGATTTAAACATAACAAATAAATATATATGCTTGAAAAGGCTGAGATCTGTTAGTGTTGTTAAACTGAAGACTCCTGTTTACCTACAGAGTAGGTATTGTGCAAAGAGCTGAAATAAGACCTTCCTTTCCCCAGCTCGCTATTGACCTTAACCGAGACCGCTCATGTTCAGTGTTTGTAGAGCTGAGATTTTTTCTGTGATCTTTTTATAGACCTTCTCTGATTCAGAAATTATTAATCTGTTGAAGAGTAGAGAGCAATCAGGAGCTGAATTGAGACTGTTACAAAGTGAACAACATAATTAACAAAGCATCTAGACAATGGGCCTGTTATGGGTAATTAATTTGTGCAAGTTAAAGTTTAAGAATCCCTGCAGAAATATTAGGCAGTATTTTAAAATGTGGTGCTCAATCTGATAAATTTAGTTAATGGTCTGTGAAAGCAATTTTTGAATTTGCAGATTCTGTGAAGGAAATGTACAAAGAGTAGAGTTTGCAGCAATTTTTTTGCCAAACTTATTCCTGGTCTCTTGCATAACATGAATTCTTCACACATTTTCAGAAACTGACTTCAACACCTTCACATTCTTTTCTTTTAAATAGAAAAGAATGCTTTGTAAGTTATTTGAATGTTTTGAAATGTTCAGGTTTCAACTGAAAGCTGAATTTTGCAATCTAGTTAAATATTTTGAAATTCATTTTCTTTTTGTTTGCTGAGTATTTGCTATTTACTGATTAGTTGGGTTTATTTTGATTTACAGGTAACTCTTAAAGACAAACACAAGTGGTAGCTTTATATGTGCCTTCACTGGGTACATATAAATTTTAGAATTAGACTTCCCAGTTATATTCTTACTTCTAGAAAGTCAAATTAATTTTCTAGTATCATAGCAAATATTTGTAACTTTTTCCCCCATTACAGAAATCAATGGCTAAATTAAACCAAATGTTACCTGTTCACAAAAGACCTGACTGGAATTTTGTATCTAAGTAGGGTTGACTCCTCTCTCCATCTCTCTCTCTCTTAAGCTCATTTTTAGCTGAAGGAGGTTGGCTACTGTGTAGGCGTATTCTTCATTTTGAGGAACAATTGTGCAATTTACTCTGCTTTCTGTTCATGAACTAAATAATAATAAAGTGAGTAGTAATATGCTGCTTATCTTCCACTATCAGGAGTAAAAGGATTAGATGGGTAGAGATTCTCCATCCTTTTAGAACATTGTTCTTGGAGTAAAGCCTAGCATATCCTCTCTTACACAGAGTGAAAAAGTAAATACTTTGTCTGACTCATCCAGGTAAGAAAATAGCCCTCAAATAGTACTACAGTTCTCATGCTTTCATCTAGCATTCTTTCAATTATTTTAAATTCAGTACAATGGGGGGGAAATCACCAAAGGACTTAAAAGCTCTTGGTAAGAATAACAATGCACATGTGAGAAACAAAAGATTAAAACTCAATCGACTCTGAATATAGTACATATACAAACTATTGAATTCAAGTTGAATTCTCATGTGAGTATTAAATGACAGTGCAGCCCTGAATTGACCCTTTAGGAAGGAAATAATACAAATAGTAGTGTGTTTGATACTAAGAATGCACTATATATAAGCACGCAAGCATTTGAACTTCATAAAGGAAAAGAAAGCAGGAAAGATAAAGGCAGTTAAAAAGGTGAAGAGGGCATCTAAGAGAACGGAAAAAGGATGCACCACATAATGTCATCTGATTTATCTTGGTATGTTATTCTTCACCTTGAAAGTTGTCTGTCGATTACAAAAAAAAGTAGCTGGTCCAGAACATTATTTAATCTGAAATACCTGTTTGATGCAAGACCATTTCAACACCCTCAGTTGTCCTGATTAAAAATGTTAGATAGCTTCAATGTTTGATTCTTGCCTTTTGCTATAATTGGCATTAAGAATGGAAAATGGAAAGGCTGTTCATTCCAGCTTGGATCTTCAAACGTGTAAACAAAACCCGTGAAATAAATCTGGATAAACCATTCTGCTAGAAGTTGCTAAGTAAATCTTCCTGCTCTCTCTCCTAAACCATTTATTGAGTTTAGTTTCACTTAACTATGTGCACTTTCTTAGGGAGTACAATGGCTCTCAAAATGTTTTCCCAAGACTACAGTTTAATGATACAAAGCATTTGGCAGCGATAGTCCAGCTATGATTGTTCTTGACTGCTCTATCCCCAGTAGTGGTATACAATACCTCTCAGTTTGAGGATTTGATCTGGTTTTAAAAGCCTGCAAAAAAGCAGGGGTTGGCGGAGAAGCAAAAACAAATGGCCAGATGTGGGAGGGTGGGAAAGGAAACTCTTGGGAATTACTGAATGCGATTTCCTCAGTGAGGAAAAAGTCTGTGCAACATGCATCTGTAACAATGTAACAAGAATTTCATACTTGGAACATTTAGGAACATCCTAGTGTTTGGGGGTTTTTTTGGAATAAGGAAGATCACAGATCTAACTCACACAGACTACCAATTGCAGGAGTAGGCATTCAAGTTTATTATTTATTGAACATGTGCTCTACAGGAATATTGCTCTCTTTAGGTGTGACATGCACCCAGTGCTAACCTCTGAAGCCACTTAAGTTCTGAAAGTTCACCAAAAAAGCTGACCTTTCAAAGGCAGAATAGATGAGACAGAATTGAAGCAGCAGGAAGGGAAGAGAAATCATGTTTCAGGGTGTAAGACAAGGAAATTGTAGGAACAAACAGTCCATAACATAGCTAATAGTAAATGGTGGGATGGAAAAAAAAAAAAAAAATCAATAAAGCGCTCTAAGTGTACGAGTTGTCTACAGAATTTAGTAGAAGTTTTTATACTGGCAATTGATTTAGAAATGCAAGGCAGAAATGCAAGCACAAAGTATTGGCTTCAGTAAGTGAGGCATTTGCTTTAATGGGAAGAAAGAAAAGCCTAGGAGAAAACTCTGGTCCTGTATCACTGATAAAAGCATTAGCTTTTGTCATGCGTGGATACTATACAGTGTCAAAAGCTGTGTATCCCTCCTTGAATTTGTTACCACCATCAAGAATCAAAGGCCAGCAGAAGGGCAGAAAATGAAATGTATGAAAGTGCACTTTGTGCTTTGTATTTATACATTAATAGCTGGGTCGCGTGAGTTCATTACGTGGCTACTGCAGAGAACAGAACGAAGGAGTAAAAATCACAGGGTTTGAGCAATACAGGCAGAATTCTGGTGTTATTTTTGTTACTTAAATGAGATGTAGCGACCTGAGTACTTTCAGATGGATTTCTTGCTGCTTGAGAGGAAGATCTTAGTATTTTTAAAAGCACCTTTTTTCTAATAAAACAAATACATGTGAGAGTTGAGCTTGCCTCTGTAATCAGGTCTTGATTAGGATTTTGATATTAATTTAGTAGTAATGCATTCCACCTAAAAGTTTGAGAATAGTAGTGTAGTGGGTAATTTCTGTTTTTCTGCTACTTTCAAGTTATTTCAGGATCTGTAAAACTACTTCTGTAGGAATTCAGTTATTTTACTTCTGCTATAACTCAAATGAAGTTGAGTAGCAAGGGCAGTTTCTATACAAAAGATATACTTTGAGAAGGGCAAAACAGTCCTTATTTGAAGACTGGACAATTCTAAGTCTTCTAGAATGAATGAAAAAAAGGGATAAATAAAGAAAATGAGGGTACATTTAAGTAAGGACTAAGCACTGTGATCTTCAGTCTTGCAAAAAAAAAGCCCAATCTAAGCAAAAAGCATGAAGATTTTTCAGCGCATACCCTATAAGGGTGTAAAAAGCAATAGGATTCAGGTGCAAAAGGAATTATAGCTCAACAAGTGCAAAAAAAAAGGAGGAGGTTGCAGGCACAAAAGGAGTTGTATCTTAACAAGCACAAAGAAGAGTTACTACTAAAACTTCCTCTACTCCAAGTGAAATTTAGAATTCAATATAAAATAACACTTCCTGGAAAAGTACTCATGGGAAACATAATATGTTGCTTTTCTTGGCTGACAGAGCAGAAAAGAAACTTAGAGGACTTATTCTTGTTTTTTCTTAAAGGCTAAATTGGGAGAAGAAAGGGGTAAATGTTGAACATACTGACTGACGTATCTTGTAACCTGTGAGTACGGCTCAATGTATAGAACAATATGCCTTCTTTTGCTTATCTGGCACAAAAAGTTTAATATTTGCTCTCTTATTTCCTTAATAAGGGTGACTGTTACAGCTTTAAAAGTTTCCGAGTGAAATCGTGTATTGGGTCTCTGTATCCTGCGGTCAGCAGCTCTGAGCCACCGCTCATGGCGGGGTCTGCCTGCATTGTACTGATGCAATGGGATTATAGCGCCAGGTGGGAGGATCGGTTTTCACTGGGAGAAAGAAGAATGAGCTCCTCTAAAGCAGCAGTACAGTGGAGGGCTGAGCACAACAAGTAAGTAGCTGTGCTTTGAAGCTTTTTTTTCTTTCGGTGATCAAACTCCCTGCTTAAATGCTTACCCTATACTTACCAAGAAAGCCACTAGCTTTAAACATTTTTTCTGATTTACAATACTACTTCCACCTTTCACCCACCACCACCAAGACACCCAATTTCCAAGACACTATTTTAGAAAGGAAAAATTTAGCAATAAGGCATATTTTATTATGGAGAGACATTATGCTGTTCAGAAACTCGATAAAACAAGCATATTCTGGAACATTTTCTAATGCTGTTACTATTATCAGATGGTTTCTCATTCATTTATTGTGACTATTGACATTAACAGTGACTGCTAAATATAACTTGTGGAAAATAAAAAAAAGTTCTGCATGAGTTTGTCAAATATTGTATTAAATGCTAAGTGAAGCTTTATACAAGCATTCTCTAATTTTTCAGTACCCTGACCCATTTTACAACAAAGACATTTCCTGTGATTACAGTACTGAGTAAATAGTAGAAAATGTAAATTAACATTGATTTTATCTCTTTTCACATCTGAATTTGAAGCAGAACAAGTGTAAAATATGTAGTTACAAAGTAAATAGTTAATTTTACTTTTTTTCATACTATAAATTACACAAATACCCAACTCTTGCTAGTAAAATCAGAACTCTCTTTACATTCTTATTTATTGATATCTATCTGTACAAACTACATTAAAATACTAGCTTTAATGGTATAAATTTATGCAAGTAAACTGGGAAATGCAGAAAAGTAGAATTGATGCTTGTGCTATCTTATCTCCTTTTTTTTAAGTTACCTGATTTTTACAGTAGCTTTTCTGCCTCTGCAGAAGTTTGGAAGGGCTCCCTCTTTTTCTCAGGGGCTGGAGTGGCAGCTACAAGATAGTAAAATGCCTTTCTGAATATTACTGTTGGTTAATTGCAAATGAGAAAAACACAAGAAGAGGTGCGTGTCTGTCAATCAGCTGCGTGATTCTTGCATGCTGCAGAATCAGCATTAAGCAATGCCCCTTTGTCCTAAGAACTAAGGAAAAAAGGAGTGGGAAAGGTGATGATGTTTTAAAAATACCTGGTCTAAAGAACTTGCAGGGATGCTGCAGGTCATCAGGTTTTCTTGTTAATGTTCAAACACTTAACACTTAAGTCTTCTTTTAATGACTTGCATAACATTAATGTTATCTGAATTGCATAGCAATTCATGTACTAGAAGATAAGATCTGTTAGAATTAGAAAGATATCAGAGTAAAAAATAGAAATGTTGTAAGCCAGTCATTTTGATTTTAAGTCTGTGACAGATCAGTGGTCTCTGGTTTGCTCTTGGGTTTGGGTTTTTTATGATGACTGTGATGTGCGCTAGATTTAGCTGGATGTACACAACTGGACTCCTTTCGCAGACGTGGTTTTGAGGGCTTCATCACCAAATGCTACAAGAAATGAACTGAGTGGTTCAGTGGAGGAAGTCCTTTGTGGCAACACAAAGCCAGTACACTGGCACGCTATTAAAAGAAAGTCCAATATTGCAGCTGTTCTATCAGAAAAAAAAGGGTAAAATAAAGGGCAACTTTAAAAACATTCTTTAAAATATTCTGTACTTTATGTATATTTTGAACAGGAGGTCTGTAGTGTCATCAAGGTCAGCTTGATGAAAGCATATGCAGCTTTCCTGTCCGTGCACAACCCTAATAATTGACTCTGCTGCTGAGATCCTAGATCAAAAATGACGAACTTCCTCGTTCATCATGTGCCTGTTGTCAAATGTATTTCAAATGTCAGTTGTGGATCACATCAGCTAAATTTCCCTGGGCATGAAACTTTTCATCAATGGCAACGGCTTGCAGTAGTCGATTTTGATGACCAATGGTAGTGCAGAAGGGAAGGACAGCAGTCATGATGTGAGCATGTGCACAGCACCCAGAACCACCCCAATTGCTGGGAGCTAGAGCTTCCTTCTTCAAATACACACATGAACGGATGGATCTCAGTCCTGTCATTTGTTCTTAAGGTGACAGACCCCAGTGTCACTCAAATCAGGACTTAAGAGCTTTTTGGTCAAATTAATCGTCTGACCTAGAAGCTGGGATCAGATAATAATGCTTAATGAACATATTAATTAAACTGCAAGCAGGTGCTCAGCAAGTTTCCATGTTACCACTGTAGGTTGTACCTTGCTGTTCTCATGCTGTCTGGAATAATAATTTTTAAACATTACATGCTCTCTTTCTGAATGCAGTCAGGTAAGCTGATGCTGTTGCCCTTTTGCATTTGGTAAATCTTAAGGTTGTATACCCATCCCACCTCACTCTAAAAAAAAAAAAAGGGCATCCAAGGTACCTAACTTCATTGTAACAGATCCATAGGATTTAAAAAAATACTGGTAAGTATGCTGATTAATCACCAAACAGAAATTAGGTCTTACTGTTTTTCTGTCTTCATGAAATATTCTAAGTGGTCTGCAGGGGGTTATGCCTCCCTCTGAAATGATTACCACTGACTTGGGGGTTGTAGAGAACAGGGTCACTTCAATCTGATCGAGACATCATTAGTTGCAAGCAGTGCAAAGCTTGAATCTGTTTTAAGTGGGAAAGCCAATTTCAGTCCTCTGAGGAATCTATTAGTCATCTAATGAAAAAACACAGAGGTTTTCGTTTTTTTCCTTCTGGTTTTTTTTTGTTTGTTTTGTTTTTACTGCAGAGCTGCATGTCGATAACGCTCCTATGCATGGACTTCCATAGCACTTGAAGCAATTTATTAGAGGCATAGACTCATCTACCATGCTACAGTACTTCCAGGAGCATTCAGAAGGAAAAATACACCTACAAAGCATATTGCTCCCCCTTCTCCTTTCTGCCAACAGACTAGGAAAAGGTAATACTACTATAATGTTGTATAATGAGGTAATACTACTGTCGTTATAACAGGACTTATTCACAATACTCCCGCTAGTGACCATCAATAAAGAGGCATTAATTTGGTTTGTGTCTGCCAAATCATTAGGAAAAAACTGGCAGCTGGTGCTGCTTTGCCCTTTACACAGAGGAGGGAAGAATTAGGTGTAAAAGTCACATTTACTACCCCAGGCAGGTACTACCAGCACAGCCGGGGCATTGCACAGGACAAGTCAGATGTTTGAACCGTTAAGAATCACAAGTTAGTGTTGGAAAAAATGCCAAGGTCAAATCCTACTCTGCGTACCGCTGATTTGATATTCCTTATTTTCAGCTTTAAACCATGTTTAAACCAATGTTGTAAACATTTAGTCTGTTGCTTGACTTCAGAGATGCCTGTAGTGATCACTGAAGTAAACCCTGAGCATCAGACACCAGAACTTCACAATGACACAAGCCAAGTAAGTATCTGGTTTATCTATTAGACTGAAGAAAAAGAACTGTTGTATAACTTCAAAGGTTCTTTTACACTCTTAATTGTTTCCATCTGATATAGATCAGCTTTTTGCAGATTAGAAAATGCTGACTGTTTTCATGAGCAGAAAATGTCATTCTCCCGAGCTGCAAAAGGTAACTTGCAACACTCCAAGGTAAGAATTTGTTGTGAATGTTTATTTTAAATGCACAACATAAGGAGTCCAAACTGCCCTTGCCAGTTTGAAAAGGAAAAAGATGCAGCTGATGAGTTTGTGAGAATGTTAAGAAAATGGTAGGCCTTTACTGAAAAAATGTGTGGGTAGTGGCAGTTGCCAACAGCGGTACGGCTAGTTGTGCTACTCCACAACTCGCCTGAGCTGCGCGATGGGATCCCTCCACTGGGCAACAACTGGAACCCACGGGGTGCTGAGAGCAGAGGCAGGCAGCTGGAAGACCATCCTGGGTCGTGGACATGGGACTTTGACATTTTGAAGTGTAGGACAGAAAGAGAGGTCAGGCCCCAGTTTGAGGGTAGGGGTAAGAATTGGCCACCACAGCCATAGCAGCTGCTGACTGCACCTGTAACTGCTGCTGTCAGCACAAAAACTGAGAGTATCATCAGCAGATGTGAGTTCTAGACACGTATCAAACACATGTTGTGGTCAACACAATGGAAAATGAGAAGTGTAAGAGAATGGCATAATTTGGAACGAATTCTAAACAAAAAAAAACCAAACTCTGCAACGATTAGTTAAAACTATTTAGGATCTTAATGTAACAGTATGTGTTGTAAAATAAATGCAGTGAAAAGATCAAGAGCACTGTATTAATTTCAGTGTCACTGAAATTGGTCTTTTATGTGTCTTTCCCTAAATTAAAAAAAAAAGTTTTAGAAACATGTTCAAACAATGTCTCAAAGAATCTCCGCGTCTGTAAATAAATTTTATTCATCTCCAAAGCCTTTTTCATGAATTAACAAAACCCACTTACAAAAGAGATCTTATATTTATTAGATATTTTTATTACAACTTTTATAAGACAAATACAGAAAAACTGGACCCAGTGTATCAGTTATTTTTTCATATTTATATTTTTAATATATTCAATATTTCTATAAATTCAGATATTTTCATTATGGAATTTTATAAAAGTGTATCTGCTTCGAATCACTATGCAATTTTCCAAAACATCATATTGTCTACTGCAAGAAATTTTCCCTGGCTTTCTGACACTGTTTTTAACTGTTCCTACCACTGTTCATGGTAGGAAACTCCCTATCTGGAAGTATTTTCACTTGATTAAATGCCTCTAAATTTCATACTTGTAAGACTTCTGACCTGCTTAAATTGTTTCACTGACTGCAATATAAAAGCCTCTTCAAATTGTATATAATTTGTGGATTTATTATACCATCAAAGTGGCAAGATTTATTATATTTAAGGTAGTGTTTTAAATTAAATTATTTCATCAGTCAATTTTTAGTCCATTTGACCACTTACATTGAAGTTAGTTGCATCACTAATTAAAACATTCAGTAGCTATACAGATACTGGTAACTCAGTCTTTAGATTTTCACTGAATGTGCAATATTACATACACAAACTTGACACTTTAATTATTGTCCTGGTTTCAGCTGAGATAGAGTTTATTTTCTTTCTAGTGGCTGCTGTGTTTTCAGATTTGAGAGGAATGTTAATAATGCATATTGTTTTAGTTGTTGCTAAGTGACGTCAAGGACTTTTTTCAACTTCCCATAGAAGCTGAGAAGGAGCATAGACAGTGGAATATTCCATACCATGGACATCATGGTATATAAGTGGGGGTTGGCCACGGGTTGAGGGGAAAATCCATGATCTCTGCTTGGGATGGGCTGGGCAACCAACCCGGGCATTTCATAACACCAAATGAACACGTTATTAAAGCCTGAATATTCTAGCTACAGTGCATAAAGCAGACACCAGTCACTCCATTTTGAATATTAGCATAACAAAACATTTATTCCGTGGTGGGTTTTTGAATATGAAAATCTTATTTGCTCTTACAATAGCTTCTGCAAAAAGCCACACAACCCAGGCCCTGATAAACATTCGCGCCTATAAATTACATTCATTATTGGAAGAATTTTAATACAGTAGCTTTTTACCAAAAAATATACATTTTCCATAAAATCAAAAAATAAAATATCTGAAAATGTTCTGTGATAAATCTAGAAAAAGAGAAGTAATCCAGACTTAAAAGTTAAATTCTGCTCTCACACAATTTCAATTGAGACCAACACATAGTATTTGTACAGCTGACAGAAGAATTTGACTCAGTCTGCAAGATTAAAATGCAAAGATTATTAAAAGTATGCCAACTCTTACTTCAGGAGTTTAACTTTGTCCTTCAAAACTTTAAATTTGGGATTGTTATTCACTTTCTTATTAAATATGACTAGAATATCCTCTTCTGATTTGTGATTTTCACCAGCCACTGCGTAATATTGAGCTATAACCTGCACAAAGACAGAGGAACAGTTTTGAGTTAGTAAAGATGGTTGCACTTTAAGCTATAATACATTTGTGTTACTGTATGAAAAGTAGCACGGAATCTATTATGCTATTATTCCTTTGCAGAATTAGCACTGAATTTCTTCTGTAGTCCAGTAAGCAATTAAAAACATGTCTCTCAGTTGACATTCTGTCAATTGATACTCTGTTAAATAATGTCAAACTTTTTTGCTGATGTGGGGCAGGATTTTATGAACTTAACAATTACAGAAAGAAACGCACAAGACCAAAAGAAGTTAAAAAAAGCATGCTGTACCTTTTTTCTTAGTTTTTTAATTGAAATTTCATTGTCTGGAGCCTGTTTCAGAACAGCTTTGATGGTTCCTTTCCAATTGAATTTACCTAGAAAATAATTACGTGTACAACATCATTAGTAAAATCAGGTATTTCCAAGTCATATTCTCAAGTAGGAACCAACCTTTAATCTCCTAATTTTGGAACCAGTTCAGCTATGACAAGAGTTCATTTTTATCTTACTAACCCTACAACAGCAGGGTGTCTTAACCATAAAGTCAGGCTAAGATTATAATAGGATAGACATGAAGAACCAACATAGGACCTGAACAGCTCAGGTCAGGATTGTTTTTACTCAATTTCTGTGCTTCAGCTATTAAACAACAATTCCTACATAATACAGGAATAGTTGGGAAGATTCTAATAACTATCTATACTCCCCCTCTGAGAATACCTTTGTCTGTTCCCACAGTTTCTTCATTGCCATCGGTGTTTTCTGTTTCCATGTCTTCTGAAATGTTTTCAGTTTTCATTCTTTTTGTTGTGATATGAGGTTCCTCTAGAGATAAACATACACAAAAAATTGTAAAACCAGAAGAAAACTTCTGACAGGACTTAAAGTTTCTGTTCTTGTAACACAAGCTTGTATTTGCTAAAAAGTTCAGACTGGGAAACCAGTGTTAAAAAAATAATCTAATTTGTATATGTAACATTAAGTTTCTGTTCTTGTAACACAAGCTTGTATTTGCTAAAAAGTTCAGACTGGGAAACCAGTGTTAAATAATCTAATTTGTATATGTAACATTTACGACTTAAAAACATTCTGCTAAAGTAGATTATTAAGCTTGAAGGCAATGAGAGAAACCATCTTGAAAACAAACATGAATGTAAGGTGTAGGATGGATACCTTCTGCGTGTTTATGTTTGCGTTTCTTTATGTTTGTTTCCTCTTCTATTTCAGGCTGATGGCTATTTCCATTTATTTCAAATTCATTCTCTGAGCTCTCCTTTCCTTTTTTGGACTTTTTACTCTTTTTTACTTCTGTCTGGTTTTCTAATTTCAAGTCTTTTTTCTCCTTCTTTTTGTTCTTTTGTCTTTCTTCTTTTCGTTCTCTCTTATTCTTTTTCCTCTCAATTTTATCCTCTGCGATTCCATTTTCTTCTGGTATTGCTTTTTCTGCAGTTTCTGCAGATTGCCCCTCTTCCTTCTGTTTTGGTTTATCTTGTTCTTTTTCACTTGAGATCTTTTGTGGAAAGACAGATTGTTACAATTTTTACATGCCTTTTTTTAACACGCTACTTTTCTTTACTACATCATTGATGAAGAACATGAATATCCTGAATTCAGTTAAATTGCTTACACGTGGTGACACCACTTACCTGAAAAATTGCACTAAGCAGTGTGGCTGATTCATCTTAACAGCCTAAATGCTAATTGCCTTAACATCACAGAAGAAATGTTATTTTACAGCACATATTATTTCAACTTGAAATAATTGTCTATGTATTTTTTTAACATATATGCTAAATGTAATAAGGGAGAGACAACTCTTTGTTTTACGCACACAAAAATACAGCATATTGCAGCAAGATCCAGAACCTACCCCCAAATATACAGCCCTTGAATAATAATCTTAGCTTTGCGATCCAGTTCCCTCTCTTGGGATGCATCTGGGACAACAAACTGTTACTGCATGATGTCAACAAAGGCAGTGCTGGTTGTTTTAATTGTACTTTTGTCACCATAACATATTTGGTTTTCTTTTAATGTTCCTGGTCTTACAATAATTTTCCTATAGAAGAATTAATACATTAATGAACATTTTTATCTTTAAATTAAAATTTAATTTTAATAATTAAAAGTGAATTACAGTTACTGAAATGTTAATGTAGCTATTTAGAAAGAGAATACATGTTTATACAAGCAACTTAATACATGCTTTTCTACAGAGTAATTTCAATTCAATTTGAATTCCACTTAAGAACTTTGAGTACATACACTTCAAGGTATGTATTACAAAGAATATCTTGAGATGTTTTTAAGAACTCTTAAAGGTGTGCTGAAACAATCTGAGCAAGAAAGCTGAGTTAGATATTTTACTTTAATGATATATTCTATGGAAAATTCAAATTGTTTGCTTGTATTTAAATAAAATAATTGTTAGGATTCAAGATAATTTTTTTTCGGTAAAAAACATAAGCTTAAATCAAGTGGGAACTGCTTATGGCTTTAGTTAAGTTGTATTGACACAGAATTCATGTTCCAGTAAGACAATGTACTTGAAATTCAGTGCCGAGTTTGTTATGTTCAAATCCTTTAAAAAAAAAAAAAAAATGTATCTCTTTCCTTCCTTGCCTCTTGTATTTAGATTCTTCAGAAAAACTACAAATAGATTTAACTGGGATCGCCAAATCAGGAAAATGAAGCCTGATCAACAAGGGATTAATGTCAAAGCTGTCCCTACGCTCTTCCTCAAAAGAAGCTGCTGGGAGGGGAAGAGGAATCTTTACATCTACAGAGAAGTAAGGTGCTGTAACAGCTTTCTAGTAGCAGTAATAGACATAAGCAATTAAAACAACACCCTACCAAAACATGCCAGGGTAGTAGTGAAATAGCAAAGAATAAGGTGCTGAGAAAAAAGGTCAGTGTGAGTCCACAATTTGAACACAGAAGTGGGGGGAATTTGCACCACAAACTGGAGGATCTCATCTCTCTCCACTAATAAAATAGGTAAATGAAGTGCTGTTAGTTAATTTCCCCCTCCAATACACATTAATTTGAGGGCAAATTTCTGAACAGATAATGTTTTATTCCTTCTTGGTGTTTGGTAAAAGGTTGGAACCAAACTTAAAGGTAGTGTTTTTCCCTATGCTTATATATATGGTTATATATTAACAGCATAGAATAAAGCTAAATTAGCCTTCTGATTATCCTGTCGCAATTGTGTCACTGTGTTGAAGTTTTTCATTGCAACCTGCCCAGTGTAACAACTACTTCAGCAACAGCATACACCCCAAATTAGCAATTAGTCTAGGAATGTTACCCTATAACATAATCCATTGTAACAATGGGAGACAGTATTTCTCCTAACATCTACAAAGGCAGTCTGAAAAGTTTTTCTTCCAGCATTTTTTACCAAATTCCTGCTTGTACGATGTTGTAACCTCTAACAACTTACATTTCTGGTTGCTTCAGAGAAAATATCCCACACCTGGTCTTGCAAAGTGCTGTCAGTGATTCTCAAACTGTTCTTCATCCAATTCTGTGCAACAGAAAAAACAACAGTAACTGAAAAGGTGCAACTCTGGGTTATCGATTACCATATGGATTACCAATTTTCCTTTAAGAATCACTTCTTCTGATTAAGATCTGGTTAGATGTTTACTCTCTACGAATCTCTTTAACCTCCATGCGAAATTGTTTTGCATAATGCCAGCGTACTGTTATGAGGCTCTACTATACCTCTCAATTGCCCCACCAACAGTAATCCAGAAGATGTAAATATGTAAACATATAAAAAAGATAATCCTCAAGCTTCTGAATACAGCTGGTTTTGTTAAAGTCCCACCAAACTTTCTGACTGTTCCCATGAGTTAAAAACTTAAGGATCTGATCTTATTTATTTACGTACTGGACAGATGGTCGTGCACCGAAATGGATACTTTAGTTTATTTCAGAAAAGTAAAATTTAAGCAAGTATCTCAATGTAAACATTTGAAAGTTATTTGGGCTATTGCAGGAGTTCCTGCTGAAAATAAAAACAAAGCCATAAATTTCTACTTACAATATGCTCACGCTATCAGCAACTTTAAGGGATGTGGAATTCTAAGTAAAACCTAACGTAAAGATATTTGCATTGCAATGAAAATCCCAGGGAAGCTGCATTAGTAAATTGGAACAATGAATTGCAAAAACTTTTGATCTTCCACTGCAACACATCTTACCAAAAAGAAACAGGCTTCTTGACAATATCACTTTCCCTGCTTGAAACATTCATTTTGGAGAAAAGTATTCTAACCTTCAGATCACTAGCAGCAATTTCACTGCAGCTCTATTAAGTTTTATTAGAATGCTTTGGAAGCAATTGTGATCTTCTCACAGCCTCACAACCCGAGGAACAGAACAGGGGGGGAAGGCCAGCTTGTCAGTAATTCTTTACTGATACCACATGAAATATTTGGGATTTGTTTTGGCTATGATGCTGATGAAAAGTTTAGCAAAGCATCCGGTGTGGGAGATTCTGCGAGAATGCTGAGCAACAGGAAAACTCTCAGAACAGTATCTTGCCTTTACCAGGAAAACACAAAGCCACAGAAATAAGAATCCTTTAAAAGTATGTCTAAGAATTTGGACACACAATAGAATTGCAAACAGAGAAAAAGAAAGGTATTTAAAAAAACCCAACAAGCTTCCACCTGAAGATTAAGTTTGAATGCTGAGTCTCTGGCTTAATACCTACTTAAAATGGCACAGAGAGTCCTTTTAAGCAAGGAGATGTATTTTACAAACACCACCTATTTGAAACTCAGCTATTACACCATCTATTTACCAATGCCCAAATAAGCAATTTCTCCCACCTTTGCTCAAAGAGAGTGGCACTTGCTAAGAAAGTCTATTTTTAAGCTCACTGCATGGATAACTACTAATCTCTATTAAAACATACCTGAAACTTTACTTTTTTTCTTGGAATATTATCAAAGACACGCATTTGCTCCAGAATGTTCCGCACTTTAGGGCTTATGTTTGGCTTCTTCATTACTTCATGAATTTTCTGAATGAAGAAAACCAGAATTAAATCAGCAAAGCAGCATAACAATTAAATGGTACGCAAGTCAGAAACGTGCTGGACAGAAATCGCTCAGTACCCACAGACTGTAGAGCCTGCTCAAAAGAACCGTTCGATACACATGGGAAAAACACTAACCTGTGGTTTCATCACAGATCAAAGTTATCTCTACACATATTTATACCTATATAGTAAGCAGAGGCAAGCAGGACTGTTCACCAATGCTTTCTAAGTTACAACCTATAATATAAACTTTTAAAAGTAAAGTCACATAGGAGGTTCTTGCAGCGTGAAGACGACCTGTATTAAGAGAAGCAATTGTCAACTAATTGGCTTTTGCAAACCTCTGGAGTTAATTATGAAAAAGCAGGCTAACTTTGAGGCCACAGATTGACATGCATTTCTTGTGGCAGCAGTGCCAGCTTCAACAACCATTAATCCCCATAAAGCTCAGGCATATTCCTATGCTACAGGTGCCAGCGCAAGAGAACGGAGGAGGTTGGGACAGTGCCTGAAACAGCACTGCTGCTTGGCAAGGAAAAAGGGTGCTGAGCTTCCCATTGCTTCAAGATGTAGCAATTGGACTGTAAAGGCTTCCTGTACTTCTGAAAATCTGTTTACTGAAAGGTTTTGTGGTGCGTTAAGACTACCAGCAAAGGACACGCTATAACAATCCCTTACCTCTCTGCATAGAAAGCACTGTCTGTTGAGGAAGGCTAACAGTTTTCATGAGCAGTAGCATTCACATCATACTGCCTTCCAACCATGTACTCAAACAACGTTCAATCTCAACAATGGCAATAACCTGTTGACTTCAATGTTACTATTCATATTCCTTGACTATACATATAGCTTAGGACTTTGTTAGATTGTGTTCTATATGAAATAGAAACCAACAAATCCATGGAGAAAGGTGATCTAATTAATTATACCTAATGGGGTTTTAAAAACGCATTTGAGAGTTCCTTCCTAAAACCTTTAAAGGAAGCTAACAGCCCTAAGAGGGTAGGTTCTTGCATAGGATAAGTAACTACCTGAAGGCTAGGACAGAAAGGGGAGGAGAGCTTTCCACCCATGCTGGAGCCTCTGCTCTTAAACGTATTTATAAAATATCTGAAAAGGCAGCAGGAAAATTTTCCTAATTATATGAAGCTACTCAGGATGAAGACTGTGAAGAATTCCAGAAAGATCTTAAGAGAATGAGTGACTAGGTAATAAAAAGGTCAATTAAATTCAACCCAAATTCACGAAAAGCCATCCTAATTTCACATCTAAAATGGCAGTCTTTAAGATAACCACTGGAGCTTGGACACAAAATCTTGGGGTTAAAATAGCCAATTCCATGAAAATGCCAGCACAATGATCAGCAGCTGTCAAAAAAAAAAAAAAAAAAAAAAAGAAGTAGATCAACTGACAAAAATCCTAAAGAAAGAAATAAAGAACGACACAGAAAACATCATTACGACACAGAGTAAATCTATGGTTCATCCATATCCTCAACAGTTCTTGTAACCTCGTTTCACAAGGATACAGTAGAACTGGGAAGACTTCAGAGGTCCAAAGATATAATTTACATATGAAGAACAACTGAGCAGGACAGGACTTTTCAGCCTGAAACAGAGACAATGAGATGGGAGGGACACCAGACAGAGGTCTACAAAAGCGTATGGGCCATGAAGAGGGTGGACAATGATCAATGGTTCGTGTGCAAGAACTAGGGAACAGCAAATCAAACTAGTAGGAGACACACTCAAAACAAACAAAAGGTGTGCTTCTTACTAGGAAAAGCAACAGACCTACCAAGAAATTGCCAAAAGAAAGCTGTGGATATGGGGAAAAAGAGATCTCTGCTTTGATCCAGTAGAGCCTCTCTTGTGTCTTTAATGAAAATAAACAGTAGTTAAACCTTACCTGAATCCACTCCTGTTGCTTAGCATCTCCTTTGTTAGTTTTGGCTTCAAAATCTTTTCCACCGTATTTCTGGTCTTCACTTACGCACCTCACGTGTTCCTTATAATCGTCACCCCTAAAGACAGGAGATTTTTACCTGTAGTTCACTAAAGCCTTTCAATCCTTCAAAGTATGCAAGACTTGTGTAGTCAACGAACTGAAGTAACAGATGACAGCATCTAACATTTAAACCTTAATACTGTTAGCACTCATATGAATTAAGTTCGACGTGCTTGTAAGAGCGCTGACATTTCTGTCGTGCTACAGCCTTCAGTGGAAATCTCTGATCTGCAAAATCAGATCTGAGTTTTCAGTATGCTTCTGCTTCTATTAATGACTCTATAACTTATTTTTATCCTGGTTTGAGGACACTTCTGCACGTTTGTACACGTGATATATGCACAGCTATTAATGCATATCTGTGTTTTACTACTCACATTGACATGTTTTAAAATTAGAAAAGCAGGTGAAAAAATGCTTATAAAACCTAATTCCTAAACATAGATATATACTAATATGGTAGTGTAGTCCTGACCGATGTGTAAGTGCCCCCCAAAAGGCGTGAATAACGTAGATATTAATCTTTTGTCAATTAGGTATTGAGAAATATAATCATTATTTGAGAACAACCTTATTTTCTTATGCAAATTCATGTATCTATATTTCGAAAGCAGATAGTTGCACTGCTTTGTTCTGAGAAGTGACAATCAAATTTGGAATTTTTAGCATTCTTGCCAATGTCACTCCCTCTCCAGCAGCAGAATAAGTAACAGCTGCTGGTCAGCAGAAGCTGAAAGCACTGTCACTTATCACTGTAGAAGAAGAAATTGCAACTCTACTGTGTGGTTTAGTTGCATTTGCGGTTCAAACTTGGATGCTCAAGCTTGAAATTACATGAAAAAGTGTATAATTTTTAAATTTATACACATTTGCGATTTTAAATTTCAAAACTTGATTCTAATACACCAATAGGAAAATTCGTGACAACCACTGCAGAGCGAGCAAGGCTATTTCCCACCCTTCACCTACCAGAAATCCTTGCCACAGTCCATGCAGGAGAGGCACTGACAGCTTCTGCAGATGTTCACATGTTTTTCAACTTGTGCTTTCTTCACAGATTCCCCGCACGCGTTGCACGTGAAAACTACCATGTCGGCGGGCGGTCAGTACCTCCTGGGACACGGGTACGATCTTCTTCCTCCCCAGCCCTAGAAACACAAGAAGGTGATCTCACTTCTATAACTTGAGAGAACTTGGGATGGCCGAGGAGAAACGCAAACCGTGAGTTCCCCATGAGGAATTCCAAGCAGCTTGATTTCCACGGGGAAATCAAAGGAATTCATGGAATCACGGAATTGTTGGGAGTTGGAAGGGACCTTCTAGAGATCGTCTAGTCCAACTCCCCCGCCAAAGCAGGGCTGCCCCGAGCACATCACTCAGGACCGCAAGGAAGGAAAAACTAAACGCTCGCTTTGCCCGATACCTCGGGCACAAGGGGAACCGGTCACCCCGAAACTAGCTACCCCCCCCCACCCCATGCCGACACACGTCCCAGGCGGCCGTTCACGCTTCCCCTGCGGCCCTCCCGTCCCTCTCCCCGCCGCACACCCGTCTCCGCCGGGACAGGCCAGCGCC
>JAHREE010000245.1:4354983-4393101 GCA_033628505.1 Tringa tobata | reverse complement strand
TCGGCTCCTTCCCCTCGGCTGCCCTCCCCGCCTCTGCCGGGCCGTGTCGCCTTGTGGCCTCGTCCGCCCGCCGCGCCGGTTGGGGCTCGGCCCGCTCTCAGCCCCGGCCCCCTGCAGCAGCGGCTGCTTGAGCCCCGCTACCGCACCCCCGTCTTGCTCGGCCTGCGGTGTCTCCGCGCCTTGCAGTGGTGCCCGGCCTTGTCTTCTGAGGCAATCCCTTCCTCCATCCCCTTCTCCCTGCTGCGCCTCCAGCTGGAGCTGTAGCCGGGCAAGGCTAAGGGGAGCTTGAAATGGCAGCTTAAGCATAAACAGCGCCTGTATCCCTGGGGTTCCTCTTGCTGAGGGGCAGCTCAGCGTGTCCTCGTTCTCCTAAGGGAGACAGGCACCTGATACTTTAGAGGGTCCGAGTTCAGGGGTTGTTAAAGTACTTGCAAAGTGCTGTGGTGGGAGACTTGCCCAAAGCAGTTTTCTGGCAAACAAATGTGATTCCTTATTTTAAAGCTTGGTTAAAAACCCATGATAATAAATACAAAAAAAAAGTACAACATCACAGCCCACTTTAATCCAACAGGAGGCAGTGAGTCACAGAGTAACAGCATAAATTGAAATGTGGAGCTTTTAAGTGCTCATGAGAATTGGGAATGGGGGCATCTGCTTTCTTCTTGTATTTAACCCAAGGTGGTTTTTCTGCTTCATTCGTTAGTTAGAAGACTGGAAGTTTTAATTGTCTTGGAATTTTCATATTTACAGGGGAGGAGTTTCATCTTTCTTCCAAGAAAAAGGAAGTATAAAACTGAATATGTGGGGGTGTTACTTGTCTTCCTTTCAACCTGTTCAAAGAAGTATTTTCTAAAACAGACTTTACATTGTATTAAACAAACAAAAAAAAATACTATACTAACTTATCTAAAGAATCAGAGACGTGTGGGAAATGTGGTTAGCTACAGCAGCAACAAATATGGCATAAAAAATGTTACTACAGTGTTCTTTTCAATTTAGAGTGTTCAGTCTACAAATGCTATTGATTTTGTAGGTGTGATATGTTTTTGCTTTGGAATCTAATTGTTGAAGTTTTCTAAATTGCTTTTTGTTGTTGTTATGGAGTTCAGTTTATTGGCAGCAGTATTAGCACATTTTTGTGGAAGCTCTTTGTTGTAAGCAAAACTTCATTAAAATCGATATTTCCTGTATATATTGCTGTATTTTGACTGGTGAGCAATACTGTGACTCATCTTTAATCAGGCAAATGTCATTAGAGCTCACATTGCAGGTGTGAACTGAAGTCTGTGTCCTTTGGGAGCTAAAACAAACTGTAAAAATGTTCTTCATATTCTAAGTTCATTTTGCAATTTAATATTTAAAATTCATCTTAGCATTTTATTTCATTGTAGGTAATTTAAGTGATTTTCTAGCATGGACACTGTTGCTAGCCATAGTTGTCATCTTCTCCAGCAGCTACATGAACAGCGCATTCAGGGGCTTCTCTGTGACTGCATGCTGGTGGTAAAAGGTGTCTGCTTCAAAGCACACAAAAATGTATTAGCTGCTTTCAGTCAATATTTCAGGTATGTGATGGAAAATTCTTCCTTTAAAACAGTGAAGTAAATGCTGTTGGTTGAGGTTTTCTCTGAGAAGGGTATCTTTTTCTGGTAGTTGCACACTAACTTACTGTTTGAGTGTAAGAGGAAAAGTATTGTTTTTCCAGGGATAAATGTGTATCAAGTATTTAACCTAATTAAAAACTGTGGCAATCCTAATTTCTTTTCTAGATATACGTAGTTAACTACTACATAGTTTGAGTTTAGTATTTTCTTGATCCTTATTTGCTTACTGTGCCTCATATAATGGATTCTGGCATCAACCTTCATTCAGTATTTCAGGACGAAAAGGTAACTGTTTACAAGGAGGATAGTCAAGTACACTAAACAGAGCCAGATAAGGGATATAATTGATGAAACTTCACATTATCCATTTCCAGATAATGTTATATATTAAAAATAAAATGTAAGCATATAGGTTATTATTGCATCTCTTATTTAGAACAGATTCTCAGAGAGGCAGTGTGTGTGTTTTAAAGTATACAGGTGGCCCGTGAAGCCAAATCGCTCTTTTCTTCTCCCTCTGAGTAGCCCTCATTGATCCCCCAAATTTTGGGGGATGTTGGATCTACAACTTAGTGTTTTATGTTAGTTATGAGTAAGCTGTTAGATCTGGCAATTTTTAGACCTTTCTTCTTGAAACATCTCTAAAGTTTGACTACCAATTTTTATGTAATAAAATGATTTTTATGTTATGACCAGAGAAGAAAGCTGAGAGGTTTTTCCCTTTTTCTCTTTTAGTCTTGTAATCCTGACGCTGAAGTGAAATTACACGCAAAAGACTGAATTTTTAAAATAGTTAAAAAGAACTAGGTGTTCAAGTCTTGCTGAAATTCAGTAGGATATAAGTGACTAATTAATTTAGACTCTTAACACAGATCTGTTTATTATAGTTCTGGATTGGATTTAGATAGTATGGGCTAGATTTATGAAAGAATTTGGATGTGGGCGCTGGCTTCAGAGTAGCATGTAAGTATGAGAGTAGGACAACTCAAGTATGGGGATGCATCTGAAACTCTGCATTCCTAAAGTTTAAGCCTAGACTCTCATTTGTTTAAGGTTCGGAGCTCATTGATATTATGTCCACCTAATTTGAGAGTCAACCCATGGAGAGGAATCATCAAGTTTAGAGCATTTCCTAGTGTAGGAAAATAGCTACATAGGAGTGACCTGACCCCATTTATATATTGTTGTTTACTGTGAGAGTATGAGGTTAGAGACTGGGAAGTTTACTGGAAGGGTGTGAAGTTCCTGACCGGGGCAGAGGATGAACCCACTTAATGTAGGACTGGTGGTGTGTGTGAGGAGCTACAGCTCTGACGCTAAGAATACTTTACATCAAATAGTAAGAAATCTGTGAATTCATGCACTTTAAGGATTCAATGACAATTCAGTGGGTGTTGCTGGACTGCTGTTTTAGGCTCATGTGCCTGTACTTTTCATTATTCTTTTGCTTGGTTCTCATTCTGTAACAGAAAAAATAAATTTTTCTTAATGTGAGACAATATATTGAAAATAATGCCATCTTCTTGTTTACTGTTACTGTCCTCTCACCTACTTGTGGAGAAATAACCAATAATAACTTTAATAAAGTTTACTGATAAAGTTTGATGGACAAGGTTAGTTGCCCGAAGAGAATAGTTTAGCTGATTTTGAGGTCTGTCCATAAATGCACCACTGTACCTAATACGTAAAGAACATTGGATAGGAAACCACAAATATAGGGTGTGATTTCAAAACATTAAAAAGTAGAAAATTAAAGTTATGTAAAGGATAATTTGCTTTGACTTATGCTTTAAGTGTACTAGTGTAGGACTAATATATAAGACAAGTAATTGAGTAGTTTTGAGATGTTGATCTGCAAAACCACAGCAATCTAGATATGACCATGTAGTATAAATTGTTGTTTCATACCAAGCAGTCTGTTTGAAATGTCTGTGTATTTTTTTAATAGAAGTGTCTGTTAATTGTTTGTGTTTGAATATTTGCCTTATTTTATCAGGACACTTTTCCAGAATTCTTCAGGCCAGAAGAATGATGTCTTTCACTTGGACATTAAAAATGTAGGTGGGATAGGCCAGATCTTGGACTTCATGTACACTTCTCACCTGGATCTTAGCCAGGACAATGTACAAGCTATGTTGGATATCGCACAGTGTCTCCAAGTGCAAAACGTGCTGAACATTTGCCACACCTTTTTAAAATCTTCTACAGCTGTAGAGCAAACAGCCAGCATGCCTTGTAATAGCGTATTTTCGCTGCAGAATACTTTGACGGCGGATGCCAGCTGTACCAATGACAGTTATGGAACGAACCTATTGCACGAATGTTCATCTGACACACAAGCTAATAAAGTCTTGGCTGACCACCATTCTCACGCCTCGCAGTCTGTTCATCTTCACGCACCCTCAGGTGAGGTGCAGAAACAACCTCAAGACTCCTTGGATGGCAACTGCACAGAGCTTCCTTTTAAACAACCAAATTACTATTATAAACTACGCAACTTTTACAGTAAACAGTTCTATAAGCAAAACTCTTCCTCTAATCACGAGAGAGTGGCAGAACAATCCTTTTCTTACAACACGTCTACAGAAATAAACACAGTAGAGAATAATTCTTGTACCGTCAATCACTCAGAGTGTATTCTGGAAAACTCTGATCATTTACCATCAAACTTTCTGGTTCAGTCCGTGAATGAAGCTGCTCCGGACCAAGATGCTGAAAGTGCACTTATGCAGCCCACCAAACAGATGCGGCTGAAAAAGGCAATACACCTCAAAAAGTTAAATTTTCTAAGATCTCAGAAATCTGCAGAGCAGCCACCTGAGCCTAAAAGAGATGACGGTAGAGTAACAGGAGTAACTGAATCTGTAAGTGAAAGTACCATGGACGTGACAAATGTTAGAGATACTGAACAAAAAGAAACTGAAGATTTAGTGAATTCTGACAATTTTGAACAAGCTGTTGAAATTGAAAGATCGCAAGGTCCTTTGGAACAAGAAGGGCAATCACAGACTCTTCAGTCGCAGAGACAATATACTTGTGAATTATGTGGGAAAGCTTTCAAACATCCAAGCAATTTGGAGCTCCACAAAAGGTCTCATACAGGTACAGTTATCAATAACTTGGTCTGCAGACTAAATATTTCGATTAAAGAGGATGTCTTGCGTTATCTCTTGATTCGGATGCTGGTTCAGGGTCTACTTTCAAAAGCTTGTGGGTTTTTTGGTCTTTTTTTTTAATGGATAATCATACATGAGTAAAGACTGTAAGACTGAGAGTTTAGCTGAGGGTTGTGTTAAAGATTTCTCCTTCATACTTCGTTTTTTTTAGGGGGGTTCTTCAAAGAACATTGTATAGTATTTCAATGGAAATTTTAGGTTTTGTCTTGCATTTAGAAGAGGCATTTCTAATCAGTTTGTCAGATTGCCCAGAAGTCCGAGTCAGATAACAATGAGAAGTCTAAATGGATAGAAGATACTACGAATGTTCTAGATGACCTCAGTTCTTTCTGAGCTTATATTCATTGCAAGGTGCAAGTGATTAAGGCTTGTTGCTCATTTCTTTTTAACCTGTATAAATGTGCTCAAAAATTAATTGATACCTTTTTCCTAGCATGAATAACTTTCATTGCATTTACCTAGAGAGTAATGCTCTTGCAGACAAGTAGGCTGCAGAGTGAATGGGAATTTAGAATTAATTTACTTTCTTTTAAAAACTCACAGGTAATATTATTATTAAACTTAGCATAAATTTATTTCAAAGTATCTTTTTATTCTAGTGAAAAACAAGACCCAGTCTCGACTTTGAATTAACTAATTTGTCTGTTCAATTTAACCACCATGTTCTATTCTATTTTTATAATTTTAGATATGTTTTTTAAGAGAGGTTTTTAAGAATTACCTTAGGTAGTCAGGTAACACCATTGATTCCAAGTCCTTGAGATGGCATTATTCCTGATTAAGCTGCTGAATATTTTTTGCCTTTCTTTTTCCCTGTGTTAAATTTTCAAATGCATCTCTCAGTCCTGTCAAATAAACATCACTTTGCCAATGAGCATAGGTGTATCTGTAGTTTGTCAGTAAATACTAATCCCTCTTAGCAGACATTAATTTTTTTTTGTTAATTGATCCTTAGTATTAAGAATTTATTTTTCCATGTTATTAGTAGAAAAATCTTTCCAGAACCTGAAAATAGGAACATTTTGCATTATCTTCCTGAAGTTTTCATTTGATATCTTTGGCTACTGCTGTATGTTCACATTACCAGTACTTTTTTTTTTTTTTTTTAAATTTGGTCTCCTATGAAAGAGTTGCATGTGTCTCTTATGTAGATCTTCTTTCTTTCCTTTGTATGTTTTTGAATCTATTATCCAATTTTAACTGACATAATCAGGTATATTTTAATATCTTAGAAATTTCACGAAAAAAGCTGATCAGATAGAAGCTAGAGCATCTAGAGAAGTCACAGCTGAGGGAGAGACTGGAGTCGCTAACATGTGAGTTTGTGTGAGAGAATGTATATGAAAGAGAAATGAGAAACCTGTTAGAATTTGCCCCTCCTTAGACATCTTAATTATTGGAAGGAGGCTAGATTTTGTGAGCTCTGGTGCACACCGAACTACTCGGGCTTTTTAAGAATGTGTTGTCCAAGCGATAAACTGAATTATTGTAAGTTTCTGAGTATGCTAAACCATTTAGAACATGGGTTCAAAGTTTACTCTACCTTTTCCAATGTATTGTAACTTAAAGGTCAGGGGAGTGCACTGAGTACTAAACTTTAGAGAAGAAACAGACTATAGCCCCTGATACAAGTGTTTTACAATTATTTTGTAATTATTTTTTGGCCAGCAAATGCTTACAAATGTA
The DNA here is from genome assembly GCA_033628505.1 of Tringa tobata. NCBI lineage: Eukaryota > Metazoa > Chordata > Aves > Charadriiformes > Scolopacidae > Tringa > Tringa tobata. Next base: position 4,386,635 of record JAHREE010000245.1, on the reverse strand, counting down.
GGAAATGAGAAGATTGAGGAAGTGCTGCAGCAGCTTTGCAAGGGTATTTATGTGTAGTGCAGTTCATTTCTTCATTCCTATTTGAGTTCTGTGTATTTACACGTATTTCCACTCCACTTAATCTCTGGTAGATATTGTTTCCGGTTCCACGACACTGTCTGATACAAAGTAGCTTTATACATTGTGTAAGAAATGTGATCCTAGACTTGGTTTTGTTGTTGGATTCAGGAATGTCATGCTGCTTTTCGTAAACTATGTTGTTCCAATAGTTTTCAAAAAATTCCAGACTTGACTGTTACTGAAGGTGGCATTAACGTTCTTGTATAGATGTGCTAAACTGACAAAGTTTAAGAGCATAAGTTTAACAAATAAGCACATCAAAGAACGATGGAAAAACGGAGGCAAGAATATGACTTAGGTATACCTGTTTGCTTCCCTGTTTGGTTCATGTTAATTTGTTTTTAAATATCCAACTAGTGCAAAAAGAGAACTTGAAAAATTGCAGTGGATAGCGAGTAGGATGTCAATATAGGAAGGATCTATAGTGAACGTACAGGGCACATCTATATCATTAATATTAGGTGTACTGGTAGTTAGTAATGGAAGTATACGCTAAAAGCCATTTCCATCCATCTGCCACTTCATCAAGCATAGCAAATTGCTAGCAAATGAATTTTATTTAAAAACATTCATTTTCTAGAACTGAGCAAAAGGTTTAGCAGGCATTTAAATATTACGGTGCTTAATGAAAGTCCTCCAAATCTGGTTTTGCTGAAGAGCAATGGTAAGACAGTTTTTAATGCATAAATGACAATTCTTTCAGCAGAAGTGCTATGGAGGCCTAGTTAATGAGAAAAAGCACACATGACATTCTTTGTCCCTCAATTCTAAGAATTGCTAAAGAATTTACAGGTTAACGTGGTTGCATTGATGAGTTGTCTACGTAAAGGACAGGCATACTCTGTTCAACACAAGTCATTGTATTGGGTTTTCTAGCAGTTTTAATTGTATTGCTAGCAGATATTTAAAGGAATCTCTCAATAGAGCTTATTGCGTTGACTTAAGGATTGATTTTGACTTGTCTGAATGTTATAATTTGTTTTTTATTAGATTGACCTGTCTGAAAAAAAAGGAAACAAATATATCTCCCTTATACAGTCCTTACCTATCCAGGAACAACCAGTGTTTTGGGTTTTTTTATAAATATTTTCAGGAAACATCTCATACCCTCCACCCCCACAGAAAGAACTCTTGGCAGCATGGAGAACAGGAGCAGAGTTACACCGTCATGTAATACGCTGTTGATCCTCAACCTTTTTATTCTGAGCTTTGCTTGAGCAAGTTTTCAGTCTTCCATGCTTTAGTGGGTCCTGCTCCTCACCTTTGTGATCTCTTCAGGAACGCCATTGCTGCCTTTATGCCTTTCTCTTCTGGAGCTGACAAACCATTGCTTTGATCCCACTACTTAATCTTCATCTCTTCTTGCAGAGTGTTGAACAAGAAGGATGCAACAGAAGACAGAAAACACAAGGCAGTCCAAGGGTTCAAAAGTCAAGTCCCCTGGATGTTTATTTAAGCACTGTGTTAATTGTAGTTCAGTATCTGTCTACCCACTACATGTAGACAGCAGGATGGTTTCCTCTTTGCCTTCTTTTAAGGCTCCAGATATGGTCTCACCAGTGATAGGTAGAGAAGAATCATCTGCAGCTTACTAGCTGCACTCCTGCTAATAAGCCCTAGGAAGCAATTAGTCTCACTTTACCTGAGGGGTGCTACAACGCTGTAGGTAATTTAGTATTTCTGCTAGAATACATTCTTGGAATAGGCTGCTTGATATGCCTGGTGGTTTGGAGTTTTATGCAGGTATAGAATTGTTCTCCAAAAACTAATTTGATGTTTCTTTTCAAACAAAACTTTTTGTCTTTTATCTTTATCATGGGGGGGAAAAAAACCCCTCCGATTCCTTGTACATCAATACAGTTATAACAAGGCTGTATGCAGCCTACAACAATACTTTTGAGAACTTTGAGCCTCCAATTCCCTTCCTCCTCCTCTAGTTATTTCAGGGTGTATTTCTGTTCAGATAATAGTCTTTGTGTCAACAGTAACTTTTTGGTATAGGTAGTTTCTGCAGAAATTGCTACTAGGGTTTTTATCCTCCATTTCAGATTACCTTGATGCTTTTACGGTTGTCAGAATTCTTCCCAGTTGCCACAGGTCTGACTCCCTGTTGGTTTAATTTATATTTGTGTTGTCAGTACCAAAATCTTTAGTATTTTGCAAATTTAGAGCCATAATGAAATCAAGCCTCAGTGCTCTTTATAGTTGAGTTATTTTTATCTTTAATTGAATAAAAGCTTTATTGAAACTGCTTTAAGATTTCCATTCCTCATTAAGCAGAAAAAGTAGATATAGCCTCAAGTTGTCAGACTAACCTTGACATTGCTCTCTGTGAAGGCACAAAACTCTCCCTGTTTACTCTCTGCTTTAAGATCCAAGAGAGCTGCATTTAGTCCTTGATCCTGAAATATGTTGAAAAAACATCACCTGTATTTGGCAGCAGGGAAGGGAAATGGAACCTCAACAGCTGGATATTGTAGATGTTGCTTGTAACACTTCCAGGGATGAAGGAGGACTACTGATCTAGAGAATACTTGCTGGAAGAGAAGGCTACAGATAGCCAAGAAGTATTCTGTAAAATCAGGAAAATTATAATTAAAAAAGTAAATAAGAATCTTTAGACAGATTTTGAATCAGCACCAAGATGAAACACAGCGTAAGATCTCTTTTTCCTTCTGGGAATATCTTCATTCAAAATCACAAGGATTTACACTAATTTTGCTTCCCTGTACCTGTGGATTTTATTTGTCCTTTTAGTATGCAGTTAGACTTCCGAAAATATCATTAGAAGTTTGACTGTCATTGAATTCAGTGGTATTTGAGTATTATCATTATTTTAAAAATTCCAGAAGATGCACAGATTTTTATCAAAAGTGTGAAAGCTAGGAAACCAAGAACTAAGCAGGGGAAAAAAAGAAATACTGTAGAGGAGAAAAAGTGATTAGAAAAAGATATTTGTCTCAAATTTACAGGTAGAGAATTGAAATATTGTGCAGTCACATTTTCCAGAATGAGAGTCAAGTTATTTTGAAAAGCTAAAGTGGGCTGCACTATTTTTTTTACTAAAGCTGCTCGTATGTTTTTGGAGATTCAAGAATAGCAGTTTTATATGTATAAATTCAGAATTTTGTAGGAAAATACTTGGGTTACTTATCAGATGCTCTTATATAGAAGGAGAATGTGAAGATATTTCCTGGAAGTGAATAGCTACGTGCTGATTGGAAATGGATGATACAAGTTGAACAGGAAAAACAGAATACTGCAAAATTAGCTTCTCTGCATTCCTTATTCTTTTTAAGAGTGGGCCTTTGTGTGTACAGATGAAGAAACTTGTGCACTTCCCATAGTGGTTGTTGTTGTAGGACCTTGTCATCTGTTCTGCTCTTCCTGGAGGTATGGTACCCCTTTCATTTGGAAAAAAAAAAAAACCAACTTTTTAAAAAAATGACAGAACACTCCTATTCGTATCAAAACTATTCTACCTACTTGTTTTGAAAGATAAACTCTGTTTCTGAGCAATTCTGCCTTACAAGCTTAATGGTAAATACTGTATTTCCCTCTTGAATTTCCCCTTAAATATATGGGTAAGTGTCCCTTTGGGGATATTTTCACTCTTACATTCCATGTTTTAAAAGGAAGTATACCAAATTAAAACATTTGTATTTTATTGCAACTATTAGAAGTTCTATTCTGTTTCTTCTTTTAGGTGAGAAACCTTTTGAATGTAACATTTGTGGGAAACACTTCTCACAGGTGGGAATATTTTATATTATGGTATACTTGAAAATGAAATGCATCTATGTGTTGATTCTAAGAATAAACTTGGTTTTAAGTCTATAGATATTTTTTGTTCAAAGACAGACTTGACTTTAGGGATAAAATATTAAAATGTCTTATTTCAAAATAATGCTAAATGTTTGAGATTTCTTTGATACGTTTTGTACCTTTGATTCTATCTGCTCTCAGTAGACGTGTTACGTATTTTATCTTCAAATGAATGTTTAACTATACAGAGCCATCACTATATTTGAAATGCAGAGAACGTTCACTCTCAGACTGTGCTTTTGCCTTATGGTTCAGGTTATGTCGTGAATAGCATTTTTACAGTGTCTGAAAAAAAATACAGGTTAGAATTTTATATAATGTTGTATTCACAGTACTGTTTCATCTTCCTAAATGGCATAAATTATTAAGCAGATTTTTTGGAGTCAGTTTCCTTCTACGAAGAACGGCACAATCTGAAGTGACAAAACTCAGCTATGATTTAAAAAAACCCACGCTTGTGAAATTCCCCACCTACATATGGGGCCTAAGCTTTAGCTGTCTCAATTTGCCCTCCAGTGCTTGCTTACTCTTCTGGGTGCAACAATTCATTGGCATTTCTACAAATTTGGTGCCTCGTCTCACATTTCCAAAATACCTGTTTGTTTTCTATTTTCTTGGTTGGAATACGTGACACACAGGAGACAATACACAGGTGCATAACTTTATACTAAGATTAAATAACAATTATGATTGAATAGCTTCGGCCTTTCTTATGGTTTAAGGATTGGAATTATGTGGTCTCTGGCTACCCACCCACCAGGGCTTGTGCTTCTCTTGCTCCAGTTTTATAGTCCCCCAGTGGGACTTCTTTGACCCATAAATCGATGCAGTTGCATCCTCCACTGTTACTAAATATGAATATTTAGTGAGTATCCAGTGAGCAATACTGTTTCATTGTGCTTATCAAGCCATTTTAGCAAAACTGGGTCTGCTTGTTAGGCCATGGAAGTGCATTTTCACTCAGTTGGATGGCTGAACTTCTAGTTACTAAAGAAAAAAGTGGGTATTTCTAAATTCCATTAACAGTGCTTTTGGCAAATGAAGTGGTGTTCTGTATCATTGCTGTGGGGGAAGAGGGAATAAAAAGGCTTCACACGTTCAGAGTGTATGAGAGGAATGACAGGCAACTCATGCAACATGCAATGCTCCTCTTCAACAAAAGCAAACAAAAACCCCAACAACACTGGAAGTTTCTGCCTTTTAATTAAACACTTCAACAGCTCCCCTCCTCTTCCATCCCCATAATCTGACTTGCCTGAAGGTATAGGTAGACACATGCTGATGGACAATACCTACACATCCAGACCATGAGCCATAGCGTTCAGCTTGTGTGCTGCAGTTCTTCTGCTGGTCACGAAAGGGAACTTGCATACTTCTCTTGAATTGTGCAAATAAGCGAAACTCCACCTACCAGAAAGTAAGATGCAAAGATAATTGCTATCTACTTTTTGCTTAAAAAGCCATCTCTGATCTTGTTCTTGATCTTCTCAGCCTGCAGACACAGAAATAGTAACGCTTTTCTAATTTGAGCCTTCATGTTCTGTGCCTTTGAGACAGTGCAGTTGCTGCGTCTGAGAGTGGGTCTGCTTCTGCTGAATGTAACTGATGTTCCGTGTTTTGGAATGTCAAACAGAAGATGAAGAAAGCAGGGACAGTTGACATGGGAACTCATAGTCTGGAACAAATAACCATAAATGTCTTTGATTTTGGGAGAAAAAGGTTCCTTTTGTACTTCCAAGCCTGCATCTTCCCTTACCTCTAGTACACAGCCTGTTGCTGTGTGGGCCTTCTCTGGCTGGTGATCCAGGATATCGTGTTTTACCTTCTGACTATCCCCCTTTTTGGGGACCATATGCACTAGCTCCTTCACTTTAAAAGCATGCCAGATACAAATGGAACAAGTCTAGCACATGTCTCTAGTTTCCAAATTTGCAAGGGCTGGTACGCAACCAGCATCAGTAAGAGGATTCTTCTGAGCATTTTTTTTTTTCATTCGCTGAAATGCTGGCAAAAATCCTCATATGCTTTTTCATTGGGATGGCATATTATGCCTTAACCAAGGTTGTGTGCCACCCTAAAAGCTTAGGAAGAATATAAGTTACTGAATGTTTTGCCTTTTTTTATCTCAGCACAGTTAGTAACAAGCTTTTGCCCTCATTAGGAGAAATTGACATAGGCTTGTAATAAAGAAGTGGATCTACTTGCTACTCTTTGTAAAACTTTGTTACTCTGGCTAAAAATGCCTGTATGTGAATTATTTCAGGTTAATTGTTTCACTTCAAATTCACCGTCTGTCTTTTTATCCAGAATAACTTTCAAATGTGTATGATATGGTTTGGTTTGTGACCTGGATAGAGGTAAAGGTTCTGTCTTTTTTAGGTTTCTCTCAAATGCACCTCTGCATAAAATCCCTTGTCTTTGCAAAGCACAAGTTGCTCCATGGAGAAGTCAGTTTAGTCTCCTCCTTCATCAGAAATCAGTGCCTAATACCCAAATCCATTCAAAGAGAGACATTATAAAGGTGGGCCTGAGAGGACAGTGCTTCAGCCATACTATTGTCTGAAAAACTTCACAGGGGTTACAGAAAGCTCGCTCAGGGTTCAGGCGGTGATGCCTTTAATATTGTCCTCTGGATCTGTTTGTGTGTCTGCAATACTTTAGGTCTGGTATATTATAAACCCTGATTACAGTGATTGATCATCACAGGTAAATTTATTATCTAAAGAAGTAGGAAGAAATTACTAACAGGTCCTTTTTTGTTGTCTCACTGTGACTAAGGAGGACATGATAATCTTTGCATCCCCAATTTTCTTTCCTGATTGAAAGGACTTAATGTTCCTTTAGTGTACTTAGATAAAACCAGGCAGTTATCTATCAGAGAGAATGGAAGGGTTAAAAGCTGACCGTGGAAGTATGCACAATTTATGGAATATCTGCAGCTCTTCTCTCCAGGCGGGCTGTATCTTGTGCTTTGAAAACTGGACTGTCAGTGGATTAGCCATTCAGAAGCACCAGTGGCTTTAAAAAAAAAAAAAGAAGTTGGAATGAGTAAGATGGTTTTGTCTAGTCATTATGTGGTTTGCCTGCTAGATTAGCATGATTTTTACAGCATTGGGACAGGAAAGATACGTAATAAAAATTAGTTGCCAGTAATCCCATTTGTTCATTTCTGTACTTGCTGTCCTGTTTTCTTTTGATACGAGTAAGTATTTATAGGTTTGGAGCACTTGGCTCTGAGTACTGTATGTTTTGAAAAATGTTTACCCTATTCTTCTGTTTTTAACCTCCTGGTAGGTGAAATCAGTCGTCCTGATGTAATAATATTTTATTTGTAGGACAGGGAAAATGAGACTAACATGAGCCATATTACTAGTAAGTTTTCTTCTTCACTGCAACCTAGATAGCATAGTTTTCGTTTATAATTGGATCTGTTTTCAACTATAGGTCTTTCTTTTTTCCGTAGCATTTGATTCCAGTCGTCTTTTTTTTTTTACTGTTCTCATCAATATATAATTGCATACATAAGCAATTTGATCTTGAAGTACGTGGTCGTCTGTCTTTACTAGATAAGAATGCTTGAGTTCCTACATGACTTGTAGTCTTCACTGCCTTAGAATTAGGAGTAAAAAGCCAGTCTTATAGTTCCCATCATTGTCTTTTTGTCTGTATACAGCAACAGGCTAGCTGAATTTAAATGTCTAAATTACTGTCCCTTCAGGCAGGTAATCTCCAAACACATTTACGTCGACATTCTGGTGAAAAGCCATACATCTGTGAAATCTGTGGGAAAAGGTAAGTAGAATTGTTCGTCTTGGTAAAGTTAACATGATAACACTTGTTCATGTTTTCTTTAAGCTTCCTGATAAACTAAGGGCTAAGAGCTAAGGCAGTATGCTGCTCCATTTTGTTTAAAAGGCAAATGTGTACTGATGGGATTAAAAGACATAAATGTCTGCAAGTGTCTTATTGCAAGTGTCAATAATAAGATAAACATGTCATTGCATATGTAGTCTTCCCTTTTTTTTTTTTTATATTGGTATCTTTAGTTAAGAAAATACTGTTGTGTCTATTTTGAACAGTGTGAGTCCCAGTAAATCATGCAGTTTGGTACCTTTACTTTGGAGGGTTTTTTTCATTATTTAGTCATATAATTTTTGTTACATTTTATGGAAATTATGAAGCATGGGAAACTTGATGAATTTAAGCACAGCATTAAATATTTCTGCCTTCAGCTAACAGGTGACAGAAAATACACTAATTTAGGAGTAGCATTAAAGTAAGTTAAATGCAGAATAGACTAGTAGCAACAGGCATTCGTTATAGTTGATTTCCACATGATACACATTAGGAGAATAAGGGGCTTATAAAGACAGTAACTGGGTTTCTGTATTCTGTTACAGATTTGCTGCTTCTGGTGATGTTCAGCGTCATATTATTATTCATTCTGGAGAAAAGCCTCACCTGTGTGATATCTGTGGCAGAGGTATGTAAGAACCAAAGTTTCTGCCTCTGAGGTTTTTTGATTGAAATGTGAGGAGTCATTTTAATCTCGGTGTCTGTCGTATTTTTCTAGGATTCAGTAACTTTAGTAATTTAAAGGAGCACAAAAAGACCCATACAGCTGATAAAGTATTCACCTGTGATGAATGTGGGAAGTCATTCAACATGCAACGAAAATTAGTAAAGCACAGAATTAGGCATACAGGAGAGAGACCATACAGCTGTTCAGCATGTGGTAAGATTTACTGTGCATAGCTTGGTTGTGTCTTTCCTTTTTCAATGATAGGTAAAAATTCCTGTGTCAGCAGAATAACAGTTAACCTGTCTTGCATTCTTGATAATCTTTCATTTGGTGTGTTAAACTCATTGAGTTGCCAAAAATAAGATCAAAAGTAAATTTCAGTTGAAGAATAGAGAAAGGAAATAAGAGGAATCAGCATTAGATGTGTTTGCTAGCAAAGTACTGATAGTAGCTGCTTCAAAAATTGGTTTATTTTCAGTATAGTTCCTTCTGATGGAAATCCAGGTTGTTTGGTATCACTTGGCCATTGATGGAATCTTTTTTTTGTGTGTTGTTTATTTTTCCAATTGCACACTGTTTGGATTTAACTGCAATCAATCACAGAGTTTGGTAATAACAACCTTTGCTTCAACCTCTGGAATAAATAAATAAAACATGATGAATGCTCCATACCAGAGAACACCCATTTTCAAAATCTAGATAGGTCATACTTACAGGTGGTCTGAAAATGGCTCTTTGATCAATGATTCATCCTTATATAACATAATTCTCAGAAATTGCATTGTCTATCCTTAGCTCCTGTGTTACTTGGCGTCCTGCATACTACATCCTTTTCTGCCCTTCTGTTTTGGTATAATTTCATTGACATTCTGAGGAATCAGCTTTGGATGAGGGTAGCTCCATATGATAATGTCCAACTGAAATATATTTTATTTGTAATGTCTTGAGGCACAAGAAAAGCTAATTTTATCAGGAGATCTTGCATCGGAGGAAGGAAATATAGGCATGCAGGATACGAAAAACTAAACAAACAGTTGTGTTGTTGTCATTAAAACAGGCTTATTTTCATCTTGTAGTGGTCTTTTGATTATTTTTCATTTTAGCCAGAGCATTTTGTTCAGAGAAGGCAAAAATTGTCCAAAGAGGATCTGATCAAGCATTAAGAAATCATTTGCACTACATAAAAAATCCACATGTATTATTCCAGTAATCTGTAATGTTACTGCTTAATGGCTTTTTTGAAGAGAAATCTGGTCAGTAGAACAAAAACTATGAGGCCGAAAATTGAGACTGCAGTTTTACTGGGCTTTCAGATAATACAGATTTTCATTAGTATCTGTCCACACAAAATAAAATAATCTGTAACCTAGGTAAAATGAGTTAAAATCACATGCAGTTACCAGCTTATTTCTTCTTTCCTAAAGAATGTGAGGTGTCTGAATCTTGTAACAATTCTGGAAATTAATGCTGTCTTTTTCTGCTTGTTCTTCTGCACTTTGCATTGGTTCAGCCTCAGACGCTTTCTTCTTTGCAGTAGGGTAATTGCATTTATTTGAGCCTGTGGTTCTGAAAATAGGCAAACAGTTGAATATTTTATTGTATTTGAATATTTACAGCAATAAAAATAATTACAGGTTGGACACATCTGGCTAGAATATAAAAAAATAGACTGCTGCGTTACGTTGGCTCAAAGTTAACCAAAAAAGCTAACTTTGTCAGCACTTTAAGAATAGTTTTTGGTAATGAACAAACCACTACTTAGTATGTTGCAGTTCTCACTGGAAGAATATATTTAGAAGCTTATCAGCATCCTGTTTTTCCAGACAGACAAATAAAATTGATTATTTTAAAATGTTTTTTCCTCCATGGAGATTGGTACAAACTGAGAGCACTCACAACTTTCAAAGCCTAATGGATGTTCCCGTCTCTGGAGACAAAAACTAAAGCACTGGGAAACACAAGTTAGAAAATTCTATCAAGAGGAAGAAACAAGTCATTGAATTGTAAAAATAGATGGAACTTGTTTGAACCTGTTCTAGATAAACAAAGTACCACGATTGGGACATACCATATCTTATCACTTGATAATCTTTTCTTCAATTAAAACATGTTTATGCATTTCTGTTAAGAACAAAATCTTAATCTGTCACTTCTGTCTTGTAGGGAAGTGTTTTGCAGGCTCTGGTGACCTGCGTAGACATGTGAGGACTCATACAGGAGAAAAACCCTATACCTGTGAAACTTGTAACAAATGCTTCACTCGCTCTGCTGTCCTGCGGCGGCACAAGAAAATGCATTGTAAAGCCCCCGAGGAAGGTCCAAACACACTAGATGAATTTACGCAAGGGATTGAAACTTCTGACCTTGACAAGTCTCAGAGTTCTGACTCTTTTGGCCAAGAAATGTCTGTTACGTTGTTACCAGTGTCTGTTAAATTTCCCATTCGTCCAACTGCAAATTCAACTGAATTTGATAGTTCTGCGGATTCTTACTGTAAGTTGCGATCAATGATTCAACACCAGGACTCAGCAAACCAACAGAAACTGAATGTGGATTCTACCAAACTCCCAAAAGCTCCGACACAGCAAACTCCTCCACCACCACCATATGCTTATGCGGATGCAGATGTGTCTTCTGCAGAAGAACCCTTACAGTCTGACAATATTCCCATGATTCGTTCCTCTCTGGTTAGCTTGGACAGTCAGTGCAATGACCCACTAGGTAGTCGAACATCATCTGCTGCCTACAAGAATAACGAAGGACCATTCTTCTCCAGCATGACCCTCTGGGGTTTAGCTATGAAGACCTTGCAGAATGAAAGCGAATTGGAACAATGAGGGCTCAGGTGACTGTATCAAAACTTCTTCAAGGCATTTCATGCTAAAGTGATTGCGATCACACTGCAGTGTAGAGATCAGAGCTAGTTTTTAAGCCATCCAGCTTGGATACTGGTAGAAATCAAGATACATGTGCCCAGAACCCAGCGTAGGCTGCCTTTATACTGCTTCTTAGCAAAGTTCAGATCTAGTTTCGAGGACCTTTGTTGTTCTGTGACTGCACTGTGTTGCTCATGTGTTGCCAGGATTTACTAAAATTTACCATTTACTAAATTTGCCATTTAACTTGGTATTTTTTACCTGACAAGGGAGGACAGGATGGCCTAATGTCTAATTTCATGATATGGGTACAATTCAAGTATGGGTCATCAGAGTTGTGTAAGGGTGTAGATATGAAAAGAGGAAAACATTTAACAAATCCATAGTGAACCTGAATTTCAGTAGTGGCTTTCTTACCAGTAGGATCGTTGGTTTACATGACTTGAGTATTGTGATATTAAATCTCAATGTTAAATACTGGACAATATTTGTGATAGTGCAAAGTAACTGTATATTCTAGAAACTTTATTTTTTTACAATAAAAGCTTTTTTTTAGTATTTTATAAACTATTTTGCACAGCAGATTATTTGTACAATGAAGACCAAGGTGAGGAAATGCGAATAAAGGGAAGTTGTTCTACGTTGTATCATAATTGCTCAATATGTTTCATCTCTTAATGAAAGATTTTCAATAACATCCATCTATTCCAGGTATCTTTACAATGCTAATGGGGCTACCACTGCAAGAAGAGCTGCACTATAAAATAAGTGCAATCAATAGACGAGTAGATTGTCTTGCATTTCAGTGAATTAGTGTAAAATATTGGGTAATCAATGGAATGAATAGACTTTTACAGGATAGAAACTTTGCTTAGAGGCCTTTTTCTGCTTTGGTGCTTTGAATGGTGGTATTCATTTTCAGTATAGATCTGTTGCTGCATTTCAAACTGCTTGCTACAGTCACGAGTTTACTGGCCTAACTTTTTCCAACTCATCAAAAAGCTTTAGTAGTGTGTTGTTAAGCTTTATGCTAAAACATTCCTTAGATACTGTAGTTTCTGAAATGAAAATATACTAACCTTTTTTCTGAAGTTCATTCACAGGCTGGAAAGTCTGATTGAAGTACATACCACTTATTTCCTATAAGGAGGCTCAGTGTTCACCACTAGCAAGACAGCTGTGAGTACTGGCATCTCTAGTATTATATGATAAGACTGCAAGGCTTCAGAGTTGCACATGCATGAAAAATAGTCCAAGATTTATTTGGGACTACAAAATCGCATAAACCCCCCAAACATCTGGTTATATAACTTTTTTTTTGTTGTTGTGAAAAGAAGCAGTTTGTAGGCCAAAAAGTAGATTTGTGTTTTTCAACAGCTAACAAGTTCTGGTATCGCTGCTATTTTAATAACACTGAATAGCAGTTCCTCTGCTGAAAAATTCACGTTTGTGTAAAACTAATAGCTGGGACTGTCTAGCAATTTATATGTAAAATCACATTTTCCTGGTGTTAAAAAATACATTGTCACTTGTATCCCACTAAAGCACAAAAGTTCAAATCTATTATCATTGTCTAGTTCTTGGTAGAACAGGAATTAGAGCTAGAATCAGGCTAGAGCTAGAGCAGGATTGTAGACCACAGGTGACTTACAGTCTACTGCCTGCATTCTGTGGAATTTCAGAGACTGGAAAATACAGATTTTTTCATATTTTTAAAGTGCTCATCACTTTTCTCCCCCCCAGGAATTCAAAACTAGCTGTTCAGTTTCTTATTGTGTTGGCATCACACATTGCAGTTTGTGTCTTCCCTTCCTTTACTTTAAAGGTGCCTGCTCCTCCCAGTTTTTTAACTGCTTTCAACCTGAATTGAAATGGGAAGGATAATATTGCTGGCCTGAGCATACCACTCCTTAAAACAAAAGAGGTAGGAAAACCTTTTTTCACTACATTAACAGACCAGTTAAAAAAAAAACAAACAAAAACCAACCAACGAACAGATGCACTGGAGAGAAAATTGGGATTTTTTTTTTCCACCTTTCTTTTCTTGTAGTGCTCATATATTAGGAAACTCTAAACATTTATATTTTTCCAGCCAGTGAGGTCAAAACAAAGACGTTTTTGCAGTGCCTAATTTTAAAAAAAGTGTGTAGGCTAACAACGTAGTCCCCCATAGGACTAAGCAAGGAATACTTTGTTTGAACCCTGAGCTCTTCTCTTACTCATTTTCTCTTGCGTGATTTGCTGGTGAACACTGCAGATCTTTGTGGAAATCATCCACATGCTGTTCAACAAGCTGTGGATTATGGTTCTGTCCCTGACCACGTGTGGTCATGCTCGCTCTGCTGTCCTTGCACTAGTGCCTTAGGGAAAATGCGGATATCTGCCAGTCACTAGCTCTATAGCTTTCCCCTTGTCAGAAACTATTCTTAGATTTACTGGCCCCAAGAGAAAATAGAAATTTGATTCTGTTCCCATGAGGTTTCTGTTGCTTGGAAAGGACAAATCTGCAATTTATGAACCTCCTAACATTTTAGGTGCCTCTGGCTCTGCAATGGTTTTCCTTTCTCAGTTGTATTTTGGCGGAGTCAGTACAGGATGTGTTAAAAACAGACCATGTTGTAACCTTTATGCTCTTCTAACGGAGTATGGGAGGCTTGTATGCTTTATTTTTGAGGAATGTGTTATTGCTGAAGACTTTCAGGTGAAAATGGCATCCTGAGATGCTTGTAAGCATATGGATTAAATTGCTGGATACCAAGTGCTTTGTGCTGAGAGGACAGCCCTGTTGCACAAAGGATAATTTCTCCTGCCTGGCAGTGTGTCTTTCTGTGAGACTGTTTCACACCAAAACCATGAAGGTTCTCACACCTGCTACCAGATTGTGAATACTGTTTGCAGTTTGGGGAGTTTCATAAAACACCGTGTTGCAACGTGGCATCTTTGAGAAGGAAGTAGAAAAAACACTGGTAGGAGCAAACAGTCCATCTGAGTTTGCACAGCTGGAACCAGAAAAAGCAAAAATTGCAGCACTGGAATGGTTATTCCTATGCTGCACTAGGAATGGTTATTTCTAGTGCTCCTAGGAGCACTAGGAATGATTATTTCTAACTGACTTGAAGGAAAAGCTGAGCAAGAGAGAAAATTCAAGAGATGAGTAGATAGGTGGAAGCAGATGGAAAAGAATGAATTTTTGTGTGTTGAGTAAGAGGTTTTGGATTAAGCAGCCCCATCCCTGCAGCCACTTTGCAGTGAGAATACCGCAGCCTGACTGCAAGTTGTATTTTGTTTTTTTGTTTCCAAAATCAAATATAGCATGTCATTTCAATTTAGCATTGTCTAGTGCCTTTCTCAGTAAGACCTCTGTAGAAAATTAGCTTGAAAGAGGATCTTCTTCTGTATCCTAAGGATTTCCTACGGCAACCCCTAGGTCCATAATGAAGAGGATGTTTGAGTGTGAATAGTAAATATGGTCTGATGGTCCTAATACTGCCATAAAGCTGGCACAGTTGGAAAACAGCAGCTACCCCGTGACTTTGAAGAACAGGTGGAAACCGTGGCATAATTATTGAGCCAATAGTATTTCACAAGCAGCAGACACCCAGCCATAGCTATTGCTCATAAATATCCATAGCCAGCGTGCTGAGGGGTGTGAATTAGCATCAGTCAATTGCTAGAAGCAGGCACTGCTGAAGTGCCATTATAATCGATGTAAATGCCGTGCTATTTAAAAAAAAACCCCACGTTAACCAACCTGGCATAGAAGGACTGCTAATTGTTATTTATTAGAATAGCTGTCCTGCACTTCAGAGCTGCTGTTCAGTTCATCTTGCAAACTTGAATCACTTTCGTTTACAGAAGATGCATGTAGCTGCTCAGGGCTTGGTTTGGGTTTGTTCAGTGCAGAGATCTCTCTGTCCTTTGACACCTAAACAATATAAAAAAATTAAATGATAGTAGTGTTTAAACTTGTGAAGATGTTACTGTGGGTTTTGGATGATTTAAGGGCATTAAACCTGTACAAAATTTAACCTGCCATTTTTACATGGGTATGTTTTCTGTGTGTACATAGGAAAATGATACATCATATAATGAAGTCTAAGTTCAAATAACTCTCCCTCCAAAAAAAATTCTCTGCTTATCTTGAGACTTACACTCTAGTTGAGTTAGAACTGAAAATAACAAGTTGTTTAAGGAAGGAGAACTTCACTAGGAAGGACTTACCACTTGTTTTATTACCTGTTGCTATTGAGCACATGTAGTGGTTTTGTGGTCTGAGACTTTATCTGCATTCTCTCATAGTCTTTTTAAACCTGGCCCACTAGATGTTTTACAGATTCTTGAACTCAAAGATTGGACTTTAGAACAGAGCATCTGTGCTTTGTTTTCATGGCTTCTTCAGCAAGTCCAAATAGACTTAAACTCCTGTTGATAATTTTATAGGGAAGTAATTGCTACACATGAAATCTTTCCAAAACATCTAAGTGGCATATACAAGAGCAAGCCAAATTTAAGACAAAAATCAGTGTGAAGCAAGTGGAACTGCCCCCATAGGCCATTTGCTTCTGGAATCCACTTTTTTCTTTCCTTGTATTGTCTTCCCCACCGTGGGTAGCTCCATTCATACGTGGACAGCTGCATTCAATTCTTGCTGCTCACTTCATGCCACTTACCCACCCCTCATAATCCAGACCAGAGGTTAACATATTCAAGCTCAGTGCAGAAAAATGTAGAGGCATATAGGTAAACAGTCCCACATAGCTGTGAAACTCTATAAAAATCTCCAGTCTCTGTGTTTTGGGAGTGTGTGCTGGGATTTTGGATATTTAGCTTTCTTGCTCAGGAGCTTGTTTGAGAAGTGATGCGTAAACCAAACACGACAAGAAATGTAGATGGCCCTGCTTGTACGAAAGACTTAATAGAAAGCAAGCAAACGTGAGCTTTATAGGCAGATTTGAAGGAGGAAAATGTGATAGCTTGGGAAATGTGTTCTAGTGACATGTGAAGGGCCTTAGATGCAGCTATTTTGTAATTCAGTATGCTAATGACTTCAGAGTGACCTGTGCTCCACTGTGCTGCAAATAGATTTCTTTGTATTGGTACACACAGGCTTGTGCTTTCTGGTCCATAGCCTTATTCATTAATCCTTACTGACATCTATTATTGAATTTGCCTTCTCTAAACAGTTGGTTTCTATCTCTGCTATTAAATCCCCGTGCTAGAAAATAGAATAAAAATTACCCTTAAAACACAGTCTGGTGAAGACACAAGCTAGTGACTCAAGACATTCTTTTTTCTAAAAACAGTACCCCTACTGTTTAAATATAATTTATTTTTTTTTTTTTAGTAGTTGATATTCACATGTGTGTTCAGATCTGACAACAGTTTTGTTCTCTCGGTGAGGGAATTTTTCCTGGAAGGTTACAAAAGCCCATTAATACAACTGCACAATGCAGTGCTGAGGAGCGTGCATGCATGAACTACAAGTCTGCCAGCTTTTTGTGAAGCTCTGCAGGGGGCAGTATACTGAAATAAAGCCTTTCAGGCCCTTTTAATGTAGTTCTGACCTTCCACTCTATATTAAACAGATGACTGGAACCAGAAAGATAGGTCATTGTGATTGCGGTTAATATTTGTAAGGACCAAAGCAGCTCTCAGCCTTTGAGGTAGAAGGGAATCATCTTAAGTGTGAAAATGTATCATCACAAGAATGGAGAGGATCAAAGGAAGGCCAGCTGGTGCTCGGACATCTTTTCATAACCTTTATTACAATGCTAGAATACACTAACCTCAATGGGAAGTCCATTCAGTTCATGTATTTCAAATAGATAATCTGTATTCTGGTGAAACAAAGAAAGCTAAAAAAGCCCCTTCTAAAAAGGGGGTGGTCGACACAAATTTGCCTATGATTTAATCATATTGGTTTTCTAAAGTCAGCTTAGCTTTTTCAATGCAAATATGTATGACATGCTTATTTTGGAAGTGACTGAAAATTTGTAAATTTAGGTACAAAGAGTTTGAGCTGATTTTACTGTGTTCTATTTCCACTTCAGAATAAAGGCCCTCTGCATTTTCAGTTGCTGTGCACAAAAAGTGAGGCCCAGTATTTCATGGAAAAACTATACAGAACAGGCATAAGCATTAAGTCATCCAGGAGGTATGTACATGTGGAGTCGTGCAAAGGCCTAGATTAAGGTGACTAGTTTTGACAAACACCGAAATTTAAGCTTGGGCTTCCAAGGAACATCATACACTGTAAGTATATATGGAATTAGCAATATCAAAGCAGAAAACCAACAAAGATTGCTGTTTAGAGGTGGACTGTTACAGTGAAGTCCTGTCCCCACTAGATTTGTGCTAAATGCGTAGGGAAAAGCAGTGGGACTGTAGATATAGACCAGAGGTGAGCACTTTTGCCATGGTATTTTTCAGATGGAGAATGCCAGAGATCACTAGAACATCAGCGTTCAAACTCAAGTGTTAAATGGTTTAGTCATTACTTTCAGATTTGGATTTCAGTCAATCGCTTTCTGAATTTTTTCTGTGGATCCAGAGTGGGGTAAGTATCACTTCTACTTGTGGAACAGGGCCTTACTTCCAACCAACTTTATTCAATGTTTTCTCTAAAACTTGACAGCTATGTCAGAATTGCATTATTTATGATGTTTGGTCTTGACAGGAAATTCAGCAGTCAGTCTCTTAATACTTCAAAACACCAAACAGACAAAAGAATATTGCTTTTTCTTACCCAGAAAGCGACGGCAGACAGTCATCACATCAGCTGAGTAATGACTGCACCCTGTGAAACAGGTCTGAGGGGTGCAGAAGTTCTGACAGCTTCAGCAGATGCAACAACTTCATTTCAGTTCAAAAGTCGTTAAAATAATTCCTAAATGCTAAAACTCAGAAGAAAAGGTATTTAATTTCTTTTTCTCCAAGCAATTTGCATGTCAAATCTCTCTCCCTCTCTCACACATACTCTCTCCCTCTCTCTCCTGTCGGTGATGTCTCTCTCAGCAGCTGTCTACTCGTGAATCACTCCTGTCATCTGAAGCATATTTTTAACACTTCTGGACGTGCTCTAAAAGCAAATGCTGTTAAGCAAACAATTTGCACTGCTTTTCCATACACTCTCTTCACTTCCCCAAATCTTTCATAATTGTGATTTTAAAAGCTGGGTCACAGGGGAACCAGGTACTGGAAAATACAACCTTTTGTATTTGTGAGAGTATCATAATGTTACATCAAGTTCTCATGTAATGCAGATCTGTCTGACTTGCAGGAGACTTGAAGTTGCCTGAAACTTGAGAATTTCACTTCATTAAGATTCATATGAATGTTGCCTTTGGTTTCAGTCATTGTAGTCTGCACCTTCTCAAGCTCAAACTTCAGTTTGAGTTTAGGAATGGAGCCCACAAAAAGAAAATCACTGTCAAAGCTTAGTTCAGCTGCTGTTACGGTAAAGTAGATTAGATTATGCCATGTTTGCCTCAGAGTGGTTACTTGACAGTGGAGAACGTAATCATGGAGCCTGATAAATTATTTGGCTTGTAATCATGAGTTTCAACGCTACCAGCAAAGGGACATTGACCAAAAAACTTTTGATCTTTTCTGCTTTTCTCATCTCTTCTTTGGCAGATGAGGCCAAAGGCCCCCTCTTCACAGGGGCCTTAGGTACCCAAGGATCTTCACTAGGTGCCTGGAAGGCCTTTGGAATCATCCAGTAACATGTCAGATAGGAAGAAAAGTGTATTTTTTTCTCCCACTGGCTAGTAAGTGACTTTTCTGGTAATTCCAATATTTGTCAGGATTACAAGTTGTTGAGCTCCGGATCCAAATGATTACATTGGCACATGGGGAAAAGAGGAATCCTGATTGTACCCAGCTGGAAAGAACTTTCTCTTTCCAAATAAAATGCAGCTTTTAAATACCTAGGACCCAAGTTAGTTTTGATTTTGTCAAAGTCTATAAGTGATAACCCTACAGGATGCTTTTGACTGAAGTCAAGTGCTACACAGAAAGTATTTATGAGGCATGCACTTCCACTTTGCACTTGCATCTGGAACTTCTGGGGTTTTTTCTTGTTGCTTTGATGTCAAATCCCTTTGTATTTCTTAAATGCTTAGAAAAACCCTAGTGTGACAAAATACTAAATAATAATGAAAGTCTAGGACATAAAATGATATTGTGTAATGTGTTTCTGATAAGAAGTGCTCCCATATGTGGACTGCAATGTGGATGCGCATCCTGAGCGCTCTGACTGTCCTGTATATACCTTTTGTCTTTGTCAGTAATGTGGCTGTAGTGGAATCATCAAAGAGTTATCACTTCTGAAAGTTTTGTGTTAAACAAGGAAGCTTTGTCAACCACCATTAATATCGCCACTATTCAGCAGCTTAATTATAAGATCTGTGCTATTTGCTGTTCTCAAAAGTTTTTCCCTCTGAAGACGTGATTAGGCAAAACCTACCATTAAAAGGGGTTAGCCCTTGGTATTGCAAGAAAAGCCTGACACTGTAAGTGCCTAGAAATCAGAAGACAAAAAGCATTTCAAAATATTTGTTGCCATTATTTGTAAGTCACGTTCGTGACGCTTTAGGATGTAGCCATATGGTTTTCGAATGTGTGGTTTGTATGAAGTAATAGGTTCCTTCATCTTTCCCTTATTCCTCCATCAATTCAGGTTAAGCAGTTTATTTCCTCCGATAAATCTCAGAGTGGGCCAAATATCTCTCTGATGCACCATCACGAGCAGGTCGGCTTCAGAGTCACTGGCGGTTTGTCCACCGGGTGGCAGTGAAAGCCCGAGTTATCGAGGGGATGGTCCCAAGCGATTGAGCTGCTCCACTGCGGCTCCTGTGGAGTCTGTTGTTCAGCCTGGAGAACCTTCTCACTGCACATCCCAGGTAATCAGACAGCGCTTTATCAGTAGTGATAAACCTCATTCCTTTATGTTAGGAAGCGATAGTGTGTTAACAGATTTGTTAACTACACCTTTAACAAACTACAAGGAAATAATTTCTTACCCTAAGCATGCCTTCTGAACAGAGCTGGAGATTGCATCGCCACCCACAGCTAGAATATGTCTCTGCTTCCGTCTTGTGGGCATTGTGATGTGTGATATAAATATCACTAGTTTTATAATGTGCTTTATCACCATGTGTTTTGTGAACATGTGCTCCTGCCTTATGCCTTGATATTTTACAACTGTTCGCTTGCTGCAGGTGGTTACACAAAGTGTAACCTCATGAAGTGGTCCCTTGGGAAATGTTCTGACCCCACGGCAGAGCTCTGGGGACCTCTTATCGTTTCCTTGATACTATTTTTTAAAGAAGCCCTTAATTGCTTCTTTCACTTAACCTGAAAGGATGCTGGGCACACTAAGTTGTTTTAACACTACTTTATTTTGAACTTCCTGGTAACCACCTTTTACCATTCTTCGACTGTATGATGTCCACCTGCCAACTGACCTACTAACTTAGGAAGTTATTCCTGACTAATTCTCCCTGCAGAACAAATGTCTTGGCTTCTGCTTCTGGCAGGGATCTGAATTCACATATTCAAACATATTCAAACTGAAAGGGCAGGGATCAGAGAAACCAGTCAAACCATAAGCACTGAGAAGCTGTCCATGTTCAGAATAATTAACGTACGAGTGTTTGGAAATTGCAAGATTGAAAGTGCTTAGCTGTACCCTCCTTAAAATGGGAGGAAACTAAGTCAAAAATCAAGAAAAAAACCCTCAAAGTGGTTCCTTTAAGAGTAAGCAAATACTCTATTTAAAAATGTACAAAATCTAAAATCTAATATTAAAGTGAAAAGTATGGATTTTGGCCATTTTATGTAATTTCCAAGGTTGTCTTGCTATGGAGGTGCAATATTTGGCTTTGTGATTTTGGCTGTGAAGGTTAGTAACAGATGAAGATCAAACACTGAGATCAGTTTTAAACCCACTTACGGGTCTGGCAGCAATAAAGGTATCTATAAAGTGTTACGAGTCGAATAGTAGGACTTTGTCAGTACTTTACAACCCAACTACATTTCATTCCTTTACTGTTTGTGGTATGGGCTGTTATTGCTGTAAGTGGTGTTGCCGTGTTGTAACTACCTGTGTCGCTGCCAGAAAAACAGCAGATCACCTGAACTGAAACAGGATGAACACCTCCCTCTCTCTTCAACAGGGACTTTACTGCTATAGCTTTTTCAACGCTGTTTAGTAGTATTTTTTCAAGTGAATCTTAGCTAAATTTAAATGTGTTTATTTATGTGTTAGTTACTCTTTGAAAGCATATTGCTTTCTGTGTTACCTGAGTGCACAGTGGCTGATAACCACAAGTACTGTGCTTTTTTCAAGTATTTTAAGTACTCAGTTCTACCAGAACCACCAATTGCTTTACTAATAGGCAGGTTTGTAATAGAGATCTGCTAAAATATTGTTCCCCAAAAGCATTCTAAAACAACTTGAATCAATTACTTTCCAAATATTTTTCATATTTTGGTACCAGTAGTGTCTCGGTAACTGGGTTTTTTTAAGTAAACTAAATGAGTTTTCTACATTGGACAAGGATGTTAAGGATATTCAGGCTGTTAGATTTGTAAAAGTACTCAGGTGTCTCGAAAAGACGCCCACCTGTAGCTCATTATATACAGGTACTCACAGACGTACATAAAAATGTCTTTAAAAGTTGGCCTGCAGTTTCCAGCAGAGCTGGACGTTGGTGTTCTTTAAAGTTTGCGTAAACAATGTATGGTTAGACTATTGAAGGAACATGTGAACCATATTTGTTGTCCATTTGTAGTCAACATCATTATTTATGCTTGGCATAAGTGTAATTTTTCCCAAATGAGAGGGAGTATAAGCTCCAGGATGAGCTGTCAGGACGATAAGGATGAGATGTGTTTATACAAATGGAACTGCCATTGCACTGTGGTGTTCTGTGGGCATGATGATACTGCTTTTTTTAAAAAAAAATCAAGTCCTAAACTGACATAGTTGCAGCCCAAGCAAAAATCATGTTTTGAACAGGCTTAAACTTTCTCTGAAATTCCATGAGTTAATATGATGATTGTCTCGAATAATGCTTTGAATAAGAAAGTAATTACAAGCCTCTACAAATTAAGATCACAACTTTTCCCCAAAAGCAAATATTAGAGACTTAGACTTCCTGAAGCTCAATATGATCAAGTGTAAGAAAAAATGTCTTATATGGATTACAACTTATTCTCCTGCAATGGGGAGGAGGCAACCAGTCCCTGCTGCTGCTACTTCTAGAATGTTTTATCATATCCGTAGCTGCCCGGTGGGACTAGATGGGCAGAACAGGCAGGATAGCTCTTGAATGGCCAGTGTCCTTCTTTAGTAAAAGTCATACAGACTTCCTTGCCTTTGCTGAGCATTTTCTTATGCAGCACCCCTTTTTGATTTTCTAGTAGTCAACATCTATGTATGATAACTGGAGACAGATGAAAACAAGAACAGACTACTGGGAAAGGACAAAAATATCCATCTGCTCCTCTGTCTGGTGAGCTGTTGCTTCATGGTCTTAGGACTATCTGCAAATTTTTTTTTTCATTAAGAGCCAGTTGGACAGAGTTCAGCTGAGCAAAATGCAGTTAGGCAGTTGGGAAGGTAACACAATACACCACTTTGGACACCTTTGTAGGGATTATAACCTGGAGGTTGTCACTAAACTGGTACTGTGAATTAGGCTTGGCTATCCCAACACTCTTGAAAAATTATCCTTTTCTGTCTCGCAAGCCTCAGGCCTGATTTGCTTTTGCTTTGGAATTCAGCTTTATCTATAATGGGAAATGGAGCAGGGAATTGTTAGTTCATCCTTGTCCAGCGCTTTGAAGATGTAAAGTATTTTTGGAAGCTGCTTGGTACAGTTGCTCATATTCTCCTCGGGCAAAGGAATCTAACATTTGCTCTCCACAGCTTGCCCTTAGCCAAGCGTTCAAGGAGCTCTCGCTCCCCGTCTGTTCCCGCAAGGCAACTGGATGTCTTTGCTGCCAGTTGTGATTGAAGGGTGATTCAAGAACCCAATTTATGGAGAGTCCTGAATGTGTTTGGCAATTTCCTCGGCTGCTGTACTTAAATGCTCAGTGGGAGCCCTGTCTTTCTGGAATTGTTCTTCGCTTGTCATTTTTATTTTCTATTTTCACTACGTTTTCATTTTGACTATTTTTTTTTTCAAATGTGCATCATGTTTAGAGATTTGATTTATTTAAAATTCATAAGTACTGGGTTTAAATTTCTTAGCATCTAGGGTGCTTAATGCTCTCAGTTGCAGTTTCCTAAAGGAACATAAAATAAGTAATTCAAATATAGTGGTGACAATGCTGCATATTTTACAGCGTGCAAGTGGGTTTGTTTTTTTTTTTTAAGTTCTTAGATCTCTTGCTGTGAAATACCAGTAATCCTTGTGCAAGTCAACATCTGTGCTGTCTGGGTGTAGCTGGTCTTGGTTCTCATTTTTATCAACTAGAAAGTAGAGCAGGAATTATTCCTGTGGCAACCAGATCCTGCAGGGTTAATATGATTTCTTTGAAGTTCCTATCGGTATCGCTTGCTACATCTTTTTGTCACCTTCTCTTGCATAGATTGTCAGTTTAAAGCAATGCAAAATGGGTTACCGGGATAGGAAAAACTCTGCTGTTTTAAAGCCATGATACAGCTCTAATCTTACAAATGAGTGTGATACGCAGCGCGTGTAATCTGTGAACGAGGTTTTGCTTTTACGGATCTTAGTAACAGGCAAGACTTGCATGTTTCCATGCATCCTTTCCATCCAGGATATAAAACTAATGATATTATATGTTAATAGCAATACATTTTTAAGTCAAGAGTACACTTCTGACACTAGTTCATTAGTTACACAGTTTTGCTTCATTGGTTGATATATTTTGTTTTGTGTGGGAATGGTTCAAAGCTGCACCAGGGGAGGTTTACACCTGACTCTAGGAAAAATTTCTTTACCAAGAGGGGGGTCCAACCCTGGAAGAGGCTTCCTAGAGAGGTTGTCGATGCCTCAACCCTGTCAGTGTTTAAGAGACATTTGGCCAGTGACCTTAACAACTTGCTTTAATTTTTGGTCAGCCCTGAAGTGGACAGGCAGTTGGACTCGATGATCATTCCAGGTTCCTTCCACCTGAAACTATTCTATTCATTTCCTTGCTCCACCCACCCGGAAAAAATATGAATATAATAGTAAGAAAGTACCTTGCTGTTTAGTAACCTCTGTTTGGAGTTCTCTGTTTTTCACTGTACTGTATTTAAAGCTTTATAAAAAAAAATTAATTACAGTAGAGGGCTGCTGCTGTCTAAGCACCTAATTCCAATAATTCATTACTTCTTAAAAGGAGTAATTCATCCTTTCAGTGAAGGTAGCTGGCTCATTCATGACTTGCTTTGCAGGTTCACTCTTATTTTTCACTTGTTAGTCATCTGGAGTGAGCAAATTTTTTGTACCTCCCTCTCTCTTTGTCTTTCGACATTTAGTTATCTTTGTAAATAACAAGCATATTTAGAAGCCATCAAACAACATGTTTGAAAACTGTCATAGTCAGTAAATGAAATCCCTCCAGATGTAGGCTCCTCTCTTGTTTGGCTGTTTTGGAAAATTTTTCCTATTCAGGTGCATCCTTTTGCATTTATTTCAGCATTTCTCCTCATCATATATTTAAATATCGAACAACTTTTTAAAGTGTTGCCCTAAATCATCAAAAGTGATCATGAAATTCCCATGTTTCAGATTTGAAAAGCTCAAATGAAGAGTGGATCTTGGCTAGCTGACTCCCTTCCCTTTGCTTTCTTGAAGCCTTTCAGTTCCCTGCTGAAGATTGAGATGCCAAAAGCAGCAAGTGAGTCTGGGGTGATTTCAGTCAGTGGATATTGAAGTGAAAGTGAAATCTTCTTAGAATTCTATCACAAGTACAAATTGAATGAAAAAGCACAGACACAAAGATACAGAGGTTTGAATTTCTGTGTACATTAGGAAATGCCAGATTGCTCTTTTTTTTCATCTGGAGAAGTTCTGTTTGCAAACTGAAACACAGCAAGATCATGTGCAAAAACTTAAATGACAGGTTTTGAAAAATTGCCCCATTAACCTGATGAGTATCTAATTACAGTAAGATGTAAAAGCTTTTTTCCCCTGTGCTATGTAGAATTTTGTCCTAACAGGTTTTTTTTAAAGCTACCCTGCTGTTAAAATAATTTAACTGCAGCGTTTGAGTATAATTTGTCCTATATTTCTTTTGCTTTCTCTGAGGAGTTACATAACTTTTTCCATTTCTAATGAGTTTTCCTAAATATAAATTATGATATTACGCACCTCCTTTGGCTCTAAACCAATTAATTTGAAGTGGTTCAAGGCCAAAGAGAAGTCTAGGATCGCATCCTAGTGAAAGGTTTGTTTACGCACTTTTTGTTTTAAATAAATGGTTTGGTGGTGAAGTCAATCTTCTGTTGAAATTGATCTTATTCTTTAAATTTGTGTCATACTCTGAATTAATAGAGGATCATTTGGATAGCTGCATGACCTTGTATTTCATGGGGGTATATCGCTCGTGTTTGCTTCATCGTTTGAGAAATCCTGCTCTTGAGAATCCCAGTGCCTAGAACTTGTACTTTCTCAGTGTTATTTCGATGTGTGGGCTATTTTCCTTCTGAAAAGTCTTATTTAGAGGTCTGCATTTGAATTCAGGGTGATTAATGTTAGGAAACCAGGCTTGAAGAATTGTTTGATGTTTTAAGACTTTCACAGCTTTCCAGTGACCATTTCTCAATTTTCCCCAGTCAAAAAAGGATTCAGTCTCCTCCTTTTCAGTGATTTTGGAAATAACAGATTTCTTCAATATCAATACCTTTATTTCCACTCAGCTGTTCTACAGATCTGACAGTAAGTGGTAGTAACTGAAAATGACGCTTTTTTCCTATTGCTGTTTTCTGTCATCAGCAAGGTATCGCTTTCGTTCACGCGCAGGTTCACTATCCATTTATCCATTTTGGCATGAATGCAGCAATTCTAGAGTTGTTCACATGTAAGCCTATGGCATATACAAGCCAGAGAATAAAATCCTGAAGAGGATGTTCAGTTTTAGCTTTATTGCTGACCTGGTGGGGGTTTACTGGGCAGAGAGAGAGGGACTAAAGGGGCTATGTAAACCTTAGCACTTTCTGGTGAGGTGAACTCCTGGCTGTATCATGGGCTAGTGGCCACTTGGCTAGCTCTGCCTGTCTGACTTTGCCACGCGTTTCCTGCATCTCCTTTGGTGCATCACTTTATCTGCGTTTCCCTATTGCTGACTAAGACTTTAATATAATTTATGAAGATTATTGGCTTGTTAAAATGGACTAGTGGTTTGTGAGCATTTAAATGTGGAGCACCTCTCCTATGAGGACAGGCTGAGGGAGTTGGGGTTGTTCAGCCTGGAAAAGAGAAGGCTCCAGCAAGATCTTTTAACAGCCTTCCAGTAACTGAAGGGAAGCTATGGGAGAAACGGGGAGGGACTCTTTATCAGGGAGTGTAGCAATAGGACGAGGGGTAATGGTTTTAAGTTGAAAGAGAGGAGATTTAGGTTAGATATTAGGAAGAAATTGTTTACTGTGAGGGTGGTGAGACACTGGAACAGGTTGCCCAGAGATGTTGTGGATGCCCCATCCCTGGAGGTGTTCAAGGCCAGGCTGTATGGGGCTTTGAGCAACCTGGTCTGGTGGGAGGTGTCCCTGCCCATGGCAGGGGGGTTGGAACCTGATGATCTTCAAGGTCCCTTCCAACTCTAACCATTCTATGATTCTATGAAATGAGAACGCTAATCTTCCTTTGGTATTTGTAAGTAACCTCAGATACCAAAGGGACAGACCACCTGATGCTTTAGGGTAAATAAACTGCTGGGACACCTGACAAACAACAATAGGTCGCGCTGCTTTACTTCATCACAGTTTGTCCCTTTTCACGAATGCTTATGTTGCAGAAGCAATTGCTGCATTGCACTGCATCAGCACTGTTCCTAATCCTGATTTGGAAACATCAACTGTTAACTTGACAAAGCGTGACACATGGTACGTTGAAGTGTTTTCAGCTGCACTAACGCAACAAATTGTAATGGCTCCAGAAGAGCCATTTCAGTTGATTGTGTCAATAAACTACAACCCACAGAGAAAAGACACGTGGCCAACCTGAAAAAAGCATCATCAAATCACAAATAATATGTTAACAGTCACAATTTTTGTCCTCATTTTTAGAAAAAGTATTTTGCAAGAAAAAAAGCCCTGTAATTTCTAGAGCTTTTTGCCTGTGATGAATCAGAAGTCCAGCCCTATGGCACTTCCCAGTTTACAGTATTTCCTTCATTTCCATATGTAGACAGTGTGTGACTTTATTCTTCATGCTTCTGCTACAAAATAAGGACTTGGCATGTGTTCTCAGTTTAGGTCAAAATGCAGGCTGTCCCACGCAATTGATCTTTCCCCAGCTTTTGTGAGACACAGCCTACTGTTATTTAAAGACGACTTCCGTATCATTTCCTGGACCGAGCGCCAGCAGACACAAGCTTAGCGTTGTTCCCTATTTTTTACCTCCATTACTTACTTCAATAGGAAGAACTACATCTGCTTGATGGTAGTGCAAATTTTCTGCTTTCATAGTTAGGCTGACGGTACAGGCAGTGAATTCTAACCTCGCTGAGACCATTAAGGCTTCGGAGTAAGTAAATCAGGGTACAATCTGACTTAATGAGACGAGCCTCTAGGTCATCAGTTCCGTGCGCTGGCTGCTTTTGCTGTTGCCCGCGTGCCAGTCAAAACCCAGGAGGAGCTATGCTGTGTCCTCAGAGATCACTACCATTAGGTAAGGATTGCTGGCCATGACACTTAAGTGGCTCGGCAAGGATGTGCGTTATTTGTTAAGCAGCTGGAACGTGAGTTACTCTGTAGAACATGCAGAGGAGGGCAGGCCTTCCCCCAAATTTACGACCCCCTGAACAACCGTAGCAAAATGACCTACAGCAGGAGCCCTGGAGGAAAGGGGTTTGCTAGTTCCGAAGACACATTTCAAATATTCTTTATGTTAATATATACCTTTTTGCATCCTTAAGGCTGCAACTTCTGACTAGGAAGCAAGCCAGTTTTCATACTAAGTTACCTCATTCTTCTAAAACCATCAGTAGCAAACTATAGTTGGTTATTTGAGATCAGAAATGAAATCCTCTTAGCTGCTCATTTCACATACCTGGTAAATAAAGACACTTACTAGTCACAGATGTATTTGTGTGTGTATGTTTACGCACACACAAACACATATATTTTTTGCTGTTACATCATAGTATATGGGGTGAAACGCACTTAAAATGAGAAATGGTAAGCAAAGTATTTGTAGTAGCAGCGAGTGGCAACAGTGCAATATCTAGTTGCTTAACAAAAATGCTATGTAAGGATTTCTCTGTAAAACTAGAGAACTGGCTAAGACTATGCCTAATTAGCGTAAATACATAAAAGGCAGATTACCATTAAAGAAATGCACAGCACCAAAGAGAAGAATAACTTACACCATGGATAGGCTATCCAAAATTCTCTTTTTCTCTACAAGAGACACAAAAACAGAGTACCCTGTGAATATGCTCAAATAACTGAAAAAAAGGCCTCACCAGTCAACTGGGGAATTTACATCCATTCGTCTTAATCCGATACTGATATTCCCTTAGGCACACACTTAATACAGAATTGCCCATTGCTTTTAACCATCTCCAGCCAACAGGAGGGCTCAAATATAAAATCACAGAAGCTGGAGATGAAATCAATCAATTTGTTAAACCATTTGTGGTGTTATTGTGGCTCCCTATAGCATACTGTCAAATATACTTCTGATTATCATTTGGACTTTTGATGTCATTTGGATTCTGAATGACTTTGGCTTCACATACGAATGAATGGATTACACTCATCCACTGTGGGTTATTCATCTGTTCTGTTCAAAAACACTTACTTGTAAGAAAAGGGTATTGCCAAAATTAAATAATTAAAGTGCTGCTTGTTTTCTGAGAAACCCCTTCACTTCCATTTACAGGTACAATTTTCTATATAAAATGAATAACTTTTTTTTTCTTCCTTAACACATCCAAGTATGATTTATGAAACGTTACTCAAGTAAGACAAGCTTATTTTACACTTTATTTACTCAGAACAGAACACTGATGGAAGAAATAAATGAGATAGACAAGATGATCCATAGTCAGAGACATGACTTGCTTTATGCCACAGCCAGGAAGGGGATCTGGGCTTCGAGCATTACAGACCATTGACCTTGGGAAAAAAAAAAAAAGAGATTAAATGCATTTTGGATTGGACAACTGGAACAAAACACGTAAGAAATGAGGATGTATTGAGAGCTAATGACTGAACACCAGCTGTATCTGCCAGATACATGGGCCAAGATGCTCTGAACATGGAAGGCTGCAAAAATAAAGCATCAAGATGTACATAAAAGCTGCTGCTGTATAATGCTCAGAGGTAAATTCACTATTTCAGAGTCCTCCTCTTCTCTATTTGGTATGATCTTCAACAACAACAAAATCAGAACTGCTTGCTCCAGTAATTGAGAGGCACAACACTCAATTTCTACTTTGAAAATGTTTTGTCCTGTATTTGAAGTAAGCTACTTCACTGAGAATGTTTTAAAAATAAGTATTAGCCCACTGATCGTTCACGTCTTCCAGTATGTTTATTTGGCTGCTGCAGAGGTAGTTACCCAGCCAGCAGTTTAACTAATTAAGTCATACTTCCCAGAACTGCGCTGACAACACGAGCGTTATCAATAGCGTTTATGACAAAAAAACAAAGCCAATGAAGAAAAATCCATTGTTCTGTGCCCTCTGAGAAAGAAAGGAGGAAAAAAAATCAATTATTTGCCAAAGAGAAAAAAAAAAAAAAGAAGAGATGACGGGAACCAGAGCATCTTTCTTTAAGAGACCAACGACAACAACAAAATCATATTACCATTTCAACCTGTGAGATTGAGGTTATAGCAATGGCATTTTGTAAGCAATGGGATTGTTCTCTAAGAGACCAACAAAAAAATCACATTACTATTTCAAACTGTGAGATTGAGATTTATTTTTATAGCAATAGGATGCTAAACAGTCTTGAGTACATTTTTTTTTCCATTAGCTCTGTACCAGATTTCAATGAGATTCTCCTATGTGGAGTGAAATCAGGATTCCAAAGAAGCCAAATGGACTTTTCTCCAGTGACCGTAACTGAACCCAGGTCTCATTTGCAGGCTTAACACCCACTGAAGACCTGGCTCAAGAGTGAAAAAAGGATGTAGATGGCTAACATGAGTTTCAGGCAAATTAGAATTCTTAAGGTTAAAAGCAACACTCACAAAAATAAGAGGGTGTTTTGAGATTTGGAGAAAAAAAAATCCTGAAAAACAAAGAAAACCACAAACCAAACATCTCTGTGCTCTGCACAGAAAAGCCAAAATTCCCATTATTAAAGGCATGAAATTCTGAATTGTACGCTGCAGGGCTGGCACCTGAACAGTCTTTGCCGTTCTCCATCTACACGCATTACGACCTTGTCCTCTTCAGAACTAGCCCAAATTCAGCCACCGGTGACCAGCGTCTGGTGCTTTTAAACACAAAGCAGGAATGCCATCTCCGTAACCTACCAGTTCCCAGGGCAAGACTGACTTCTACCTGCAGCCCACACGTCCACCAGCGACCTTCAGCGTTTCTGGGGATGGACCTTCAGTCCCTGCCCCTTGTGCCACCAGGAAAATCCTGTCGGAAATGGTGGAATAAACGAAGGCGGTGATGCTCTGGGAGCGTGAAAAATTTGCAAGAAGAACGGAAGTCGCTTCCCAGTCCCTGACTACAATCTCATTTTGGATACTTTCGCAGTATTTTGCCTGTAATTTGCGCTCGCGCAGAGAAGGGAAAAGAGGGGGTGCCGATGCTGTCACCCGCCAGAAGCGGCCGGTCGGGCCTGAGGTACGACACCGGCTGCGGGCCCAGCGCCCGCCCCTGCCCCCGCAGCCCCCGGTCACCTGTTGCATCCCCCTCGGTGGCTCTTCCCTCTTCCCGCTGGAAGCCCAGGCACCCCCCGGGCCACGGGGCTGCGGGAAGCAGCGGAGTGAAGAGGAATCACTTTTAAATTTTTTTTTATTTATCAAGACAGCCAAGGCGGTAAGATGTCCTCTCCCCCTGGGGCTGCAATACGCAGTTACCTTGAAGCGACGCTTCCCATAGTCCCGTTTTTCCTCCCCCCAACCCTTTGCAGAGGGGGGGGGCCGGCCTCGCCGGCCTTT